>JAODUO010000143.1:427500-455000 GCA_025642075.2 Ridgeia piscesae
ACACAGTGTAAGTGATGTGTGTGGCGTGTTGTAGCAAGGAGACGTGTTGCTACACAGTGTAAGTGATGTGTGTGGCATGTTGTAGCAAGAAGACGCGTTGCTACACAGTGTAAGTGATGTGTGTGGCATGTTGTAGCAAGGAGACGTGTTGCTACACAGTGTAAGTGATGTGTGTGGCATGTTGTAGCAAGGAGACGCGTTGCTACACAGTGTAAGTGATGTGTGTGGCGTGTTGTAGCAAGGAGACGTGTTGCTACACAGTGTAAGTGATGTGTGTGGCATGTTGTAGCAAGGAGACGCGTTGCTACACAGTGTAAGTGATGTGTGTGGCGTGTTGTAGCAAGGAGACGTGTTGCTACACAGTGTAAGTGATGTGTGGGCGTGTTGTAGCAAGGAGACGTGTTGCTACACAGTGTAAGTGATGTGTGCGGCGTGTTGTAGCAAGGAGAGTGTTGTTACACAGTGTAAGTGATGTGTGTGGCGTGTTGTAGCAAGGAGACGGTTGCTACACAGTGTAAGTGATGTGTGCGCGTGTTGTAGCAAGGAGACGGTTGCTACACAGTGTAAGTGATATGTGTGGCGTGTTGTAGCAAGGAGACGTGTTGCTACACAGTGTAAGTGATGTGTGTGGCTGTTGTAGCAAGGAGACGTGTTGCTACACAGTGTAAGTGATGTGTGGGGTTGTAGCAAGGAGATGTGTTGCTACACAGTGTAAGTGATTGTGTGGCGTGTTGTAGCAAGGAGATGTGTTGCTACACAGTGTAAGTGATGTGTGTGGCGTGTTGTAGCAAGGTTGTACACAGTGTAAGTGATGTGTGGCGTGTTGTAGCAAGGAGAGTGTTGCTACACAGTGTAAGTGATGTGTGGGCGTGTTGTAGCAAGGAGATGTGTTGTAAGTGATGTGTGTGGCGTGTTGTAGCAAGGAGACGTGTTGCTACACAGTGTAAGTGATGTGTGTGGCGTGTTGTAGCAAGGAGACGTGTTGCTACACAGTGTAAGTGATGTGTGTGGCGTGTTGTAGCAAGGAGACGTGTTGCTACACAGTGTAAGTGATGTGTGTGGCGTGTTGTAGCAAGGAGACGTGTTGCTACACAGTGTAAGTGATGTGTGTGGCGTGTTGTAGCAAGGAGACGTGTTGCTACACAGTGTAAGTGATGTGTGTGGCGTGTTGTAGCAAGGAGACGTGTTGCTACACAGTGTAAGTGATGTGTGTGGCGTGTTGTAGCAAGGAGACGTGTTGCTTTCACAGTGTAAGTGATGTGTGCAGCGTGTTGTAGCAAGGAGACGTGTTGCTACACAGTGTAAGTGATGTGTGTGGCGTGTTGTAACAAGGAGACGTGTTGCTTTCACAGTGTAAGTGATGTGTGTGGCGTGTTGTAGCAAGGAGACGTGTTGCTACACAGTGTAAGTGATGTGTGCAGCGTGTTGTAGCAAGGAGACGTGTTGCTACACAGTGTAAGTGATGTGTGTGGCGTGTTGTAGCAAGGAGACGTGTTGCTACACAGTGTAAGTGATGTGTGTGGCGTGTTGTAGCAAGGAGACGTGTTGCTACACAGTGTAAGTGATGTGTGTGGCGTGTTGTAGCAAGGAGACGTGTTGCTACACAGTGTAAGTGATGTGTGTGGCGTGTTGTAGCAAGGAGACGTGTTGTTACACAGTGTAAGTGATGTGTGTGGCTGTTGTACAAGTAGACGCGTTGCTACACAGTGTAAGTGATGTGTGAGGCGTGTTGTAGCAAGGAGACGTGTTGCTACACAGTGTTAAGTGATGTGTGCAGCGTGTTGAGCAAGGAGACGTGTTGCACAGTGTAAGTGATGTGTGTGGCGTGTTGTAGCAAGGAGATGTGTTGCTACACAGTGTAAGTGATGTGTGCGGCGTGTTGTAACAAGGAGATGCCTGTTGTTACACAGTGTAAGTGATATGTGTGGCGTGTTGTAGCAAGGAGACGTGTTGCTACACAGTGTAAGTGATGTGTGTGGCGTGTTGTAGCAAGGAGACGGTTGCTACACAGTGCAACAAAGTAGATGTCTCTTGTACCATTCGCGAGAGTGCCCTGCACCAGTTCAACAAAGGGTTAGTGTCACTCTTGTACCATTCCCATTAGTGCCCTGCACCAGTTCACAAAGGGTTAGTGTCACTCTTGTACCATTCACCATTAGTGCCAGACCAGTTTCCACAAAGGGTTAGTGTCACTCTTGTACCATTCACCATTAGTGCCCTGCTACCAGTTCACAAGGGTTAGTGTCACTCTTGTACCATTCACCATTAGTGCCCATGACCAGTTCCACAAAGGGTTAGTGTCACTCTTGTACCATTCGCCATTAGTGCCCTGCACCAGTTCACAAAGGGTTAGTGTCACTCTTGTACCATTCACCATTAGTGCCCGCACCAGTTCAACAAAGGGTTAGTGTCACTCTTGTACCATTGCACCATTAGTGCCGCACCAGTTCTCACAAAGGGTTAGTGTCACTCTTGTACCATTCACCATTAGTGCCCAGCACCAGTTCACAAAGGGTTAGTGTCACTCTTGTACCATTCACCATTAGTGCCCAGCACCAGTTCCACACAGGGTTAGTGTCACTCTTGTACCATTCACCATTAGTGCCCAGCACCAGTTCCACAAAGGGTTAGTGTCACTCTTGTACCATTCACCATTAGTGCCCTGCACCAGTTCCACAAAGGGTTAGTGTCACTCTTGTACCATTCACCATTAGTGCCCTGCACCAGTTCTACAAAGGGTTAGTGTCACTCTTGTACCATTCACCATTAGTGCCCTGCACCAGTTCCACAAAGGGTTAGTGTCACTCTTGTACCATTCACCATTAGTGCCCTGCACCTGTTCCACACAGGGTTACTGTCACTCTTGTACCATTCACCATTAGTGCCCTGCACCAGTTCCACAAAGGGTTAGTGTCACTCTTGTACCATTCGCCATTAGTGCCCTGCACCAGTTCCACAAAGGGTTAGTGTCACTCTTGTACCATTCACCATTAGTGCCCTGTACCAGTTCAACAAAGGGTTAGTGTCACTCTTGTACCATTCACCATTAGTGCCCTGTACCAGTTCAACAAAGGGTTAGTGTCACTCTTGTACCATTCACCATTAGTGCCCTGCACCAGTTCAACAAAGGGTTAGTGTCACTCTTGTACCATTCACCATTAATGCCCTGCACCAGTTCCACAAAGGGTTAGTGTCACTCTTGTACCATTCGCCATTAGTGCCCTGCACCAGTTCAACAAAGGGTTAGTGTCACTCTTGTACCATTCACCATTAGTGCCCTGCACCAGTTCCACAAAGGGTTAGTGTCACTCTTGTACCATTCACCATTAGTGCCCTGCACCATTTCAACAAAGGGTTAGTGTCACTCTTGTACCATTCACCATTAGTGCCCTGTACCAGTTCAACAAAGGGTTAGTGTCACTCTTGTACCATTCACCATTAGTGCCCTGCACCATTTCAACAAAGGGTTAGTGTCACTCTTGTACCATTCACCATTAGTGCCCTGCACCAGTTCAACAAAGGGTTAGTGTCACTCTTGTACCATTCACCATTAGTGCCCTGCACCAGTTCCACAAAGGGTTAGTGTCACTCTTGTACCATTCACCATTAGTGCCCTGCACCAGTTCAACAAAGGGTTAGTGTCACTCTTGTACCATTCACCATTAGTGCCCTGCACCAGTTCAACAAAGGGTTAGTGTCACTCTTGTACCATTCACAATTAGTGCCCTGTACCAGTTCAACAAAGGGTTAGTGTCACTCTTGTACCATTCACAATTAGTGCCCTGCACCAGTTCCACAAAGGGTTAGTGTCACTCTTGTACCATTCACAATTAGTGCCCTGTACCAGTTCAACAAAGGGTTAGTGTCACTCTTGTACCATTCACAATTAGTGCCCTGTACCAGTTCAACAAAGGGTTAGTGTCACTCTTGTACCATTCACCATTAGTGCCCTGCACCAGTTCCACAAAGGGTTAGTGTCACTCTTGTACCATTCACCATTAGTGCCCTGCACCAGTTCCACAAAGGGTTAGTGTCACTCTTGTACCATTCACAATTAGTGCCCTGTACCAGTTCCACAAAGGGTTAGTGTCACTCTTGTACCATTCACAATTAGTGCCCTGTACCAGTTCAACAAAGGGTTAGTGTCACTCTTGTACCATTCACCATTAGTGCCCTGCACCAGTTCAACAAAGGGTTAGTGTCACTCTTGTACCATTCACAATTAGTGCCCTGTACCAGTTCAACAAAGGGTTAGTGTCACTCTTGTACCATTCACAATTAGTGCCCTGCACCAGTTCCACAAAGGGTTAGTGTCACTCTTGTACCATTCACAATTAGTGCCCTGTACCAGTTCAACAAAGGGTTAGTGTCACTCTTGTACCATTCACAATTAGTGCCCTGTACCAGTTCAACAAAGGGTTAGTGTCACTCTTGTACCATTCACCATTAGTGCCCTGCACCAGTTCCACAAAGGGTTAGTGTCACTCTTGTACCATTCACCATTAGTGCCCTGCACCAGTTCCACAAAGGGTTAGTGTCACTCTTGTACCATTCACAATTAGTGCCCTGCACCAGTTCCACAAAGGGTTAGTGTCACTCTTGTACCATTCACAATTAGTGCCCTGCACCAGTTCCACAAAGGGTTAGTGTCACTCTTGTACCATTCACCATTAGTGCCCTGCACCAGTTCCACAAAGGGTTAGTGTCACTCTTGTACCATTCACCATTAGTGCCCTGCACCAGTTCCACAAAGGGTTAGTGTCACTCTTGTACCATTCACAATTAGTGCCCTGTACCAGTTCAACAAAGGGTTAGTGTCACTCTTGTACCATTCACAATTAGTGCCCTGTACCAGTTCAACAAAGGGTTAGTGTCACTCTTGTACCATTCACCATTAGTGCCCTGCACCAGTTCCACAAAGGGTTAGTGTCACTCTTGTACCATTCACCATTAGTGCCCTGCACCAGTTCCACAAAGGGTTAGTGTCACTCTTGTACCATTCACAATTAGTGCCCTGTACCAGTTCAACAAAGGGTTAGTGTCACTCTTGTACCATTCACCATTAGTGCCCTGCACCAGTTCCACAAAGGGTTAGTGTCACTCTTGTACCATTCACAATTAGTGCCCTGTACCAGTTCAACAAAGGGTTAGTGTCACTCTTGTACCATTCACCATTAGTGCCCGGCACCATTTCAACAAAGGGTTAGTGTCACTCTTGTACCATTCACCATTAGTGCCCTGCACCAGTTCCACAAAGGGTTAGTGTCACTCTTGTACCATTCACCATTAGTGCCCTGTACCAGTTCAACAAAGGGTTAGTGTCACTCTTGTACCATTCACCATTAGTGCCCTGTACCAGTTCAACAAAGGGTTAGTGTCACTCTTGTACCATTCACCATTAGTGCCCGGCACCAGTTTTAACAAAGGGTTAGTGTCACTCTTGTACCATTCACCATTAGTGCCCTGCACCAGTTCCACAAAGGGTTAGTGTCACTCTTGTACCATTCACCATTAGTGCCCTGCACCAGTTTTAACAAAGGGTTAGTGTCACTCTTGTACCATTCACCATTAGTGCCCTGTACCAGTTCAACAAAGGGTTAGTGTCACTCTTGTACCATTCACCATTAGTGCCCTGCACCATTTCAACAAAGGGTTAGTGTCACTCTTGTACCATTCACCATTAGTGCCCTGCACCAGTTCCACAAAGGGTTAGTGTCACTCTTGTACCATTCACCATTAGTGCCCTGCACCATTTCAACAAAGGGTTAGTGTCACTCTTGTACCATTCACCATTAGTGCCCTGTACCAGTTCAACAAAGGGTTAGTGTCACTCTTGTACCATTCACCATTAGTGCCCTGCACCAGTTCCACAAAGGGTTAGTGTCACTCTTGTACCATTCACCATTAGTGCCCTGCACCATTTCAACAAAGGGTTAGTGTCACTCTTGTACCATTCACCATTAGTGCCCTGTACCAGTTCAACAAAGGGTTAGTGTCACTCTTGTACCATTCGCCATTAGTGCCCACCACCACTTCAACAAAAGGTTAGTGTCACTTTTTTACCATCGCCATTAGTGCACTGCACCACTTCAACAAATTGTTAGTGTCACTCTTGTACCATTCACCTTTAATGCCCTTCACCATTTTAACAAAGGGTTAGTGTTAGAGACCCCTGCGCTGCGATGTCAAAATTTTTACAGGTTGTTTACACTCATCATCATCCCAGTTCACCCAGCTGTACAAATGAATACCTGCCTTTAAACAGTGGTGGCTATTTGTGTACAAGTAGTCTTCTCGCATTAATTGCAGCAGGGCAGGATGATTCCCAGAGACGTCAAGATGGCGTTCTACTGAACAGGTCTACGAGGGAGTAAAGTGTAAAGGGCTCTGAGCAGTCCTGGGATCTCTTAAGGAAGAAGGGCTCTTAAGGAAAACTCATCTTTAAACAAAATCTTTTTATTCAAAACCCAAGTATTCATTGCTGTATTACCAAGGACATTATTTCCAAGACACATCAGTGATAATTCTTTCTGGCACTTCACGTTGTTGATGGTTTTCATCTATTCAAGATCCCTGTCAAAGAACAAAATTGATTTTAAATTGCAAAGTCAGGTTTAAGAGATTTTAACAACGTTAGTGAAACGATACCCTAATGATTGGCTACAGCGCTGTATAAGAACTTACCTTTCAGTTTATTTTAATTTGTTCGCACAGGAAGTGGGGCGCTTCCATCACAGACTTCACCGAACTGTTGCGTCAGGACTCGACTGACTCACGCGCTCGCATGTACCGCGGACGCGCCTACACGCAGCTGAAACAGTGGGAGTCGGCTCTAGAGGACCTGTCTGCCGCCATCCACCACAACCCCAACCAAGCACTCGCCTACTACTACAGGGCCTGTCTACTCAGAAAGTTAGTCAACATTTATATTTACCAAACCGATACCCTTGCTTAATGCTACATGGCTGTCTCCTCGGAAAATTAGTCAACACTTATCTTCCCCAAACAACACCCTTGTCTCTTCTTAAAATTGGTCACCCCTTATTCGTTCCACACAATACCCTTGCCTGCTTCTACATTGTCTACTGAGAACATTAGTTAACCATTATGTTTACCAAACAATACCCCTGCCTACTACTACATAGCTTGACCAAACAACACCCTTGCCTACTACTACATAGCTTGACCAAACAACACCCTTGCATATTAGTGCAGGTCCTGTCTACTCAGAAAGTTAGTCAACCATTATTTTCTCCAAACAACACCCTTGCCTTCTTCTACATTGTTAAAGTTAGTAATTTTTATCATCCCCAAACAACACCCTTGCCTACTGCTGTGGGGCCTGTCTACTCAGAAAGTTGACCAAACAACACCCTTGCCTACTGCTGTAGGGCCTGTCTACTCAGAAAGTTGACCAAACAACACCCTTGCCTACTGCTGTGGGGCCTGTCTACTCAGAAAGTTGACCAAACAACACCCTTGTCTACTGCTGTAGGGCCTGTCTACTCAGAAAGTTGACCAAACAACACCCTTGTCTACTACTACAGTTTCTATTTACTCATACATGTTAAGTTTTTGCCAATGTGGGAGATTTATACGTAAATCTTGGGGAAAAATTGTATTTTATACGTAAATTGGAGGCTCTTGGAAAATGGGGCTATTATATGTAAATTAGGTTTTTAACCATAAATGCAAAGAATATAATACAAAAAGGAATAAATTCCACTGATTAAGATATTGACATAGATGTTGTTATATGAATTAACTTACTCTGGAGCAAAACCATTCTTGGAGCCATGAACAATATTCAATATTAACATATATGTGTTATTATCACTAGTCATAATACCACAAATATAATATAATAAATTCCCCGGTAATCTCATATAAAAATGATGTGTTGCTGTTTGGCCCTCGTGAATTAAAAAGAAGGCTTAGCCTTGGTGATAGAACAATAAATATTAAAATGTTCAGTATTTACTTCTTGTGTTCTAGGTATAGGCCTAACATTGCCATATTTGCTTCTGTTTATAATGTATCATAGGTTGTAAAGAATCCCTTGCATGAAAACAGCAGCATCTACATGATATTTTGTTACACAACTTGAATATGGAATTCATTATTTTATGAGCTGGACTGAGCCAGGGTGACAGAGGCCCGACTGGAGATATTTAAATAAGCATGTTTTCGTCTGTTAAGGATGTGTTTCATTTACATGTCAAATGTACTCAAATAATAAAGCGCTTAGCAAAGGTACATACATTTACAATAATATGGTATCGAAGTGGCTCATGGCGTTTCTATAAAGCTGATAAACAATGTCAGCGACAGGCAAGGTGTAGGTCTTGTACATAGGTATTTATTAGACTGTTTTTAATGTTCAGTCATCACAGTAAGACGTGATTTAAATAATTCCACTTCAGATCATTTTTCAAATCGTTGTCCGCGCCTGCGAGGGCCCGGCAGTGTCTGTGAGCATTAGCTCAGTCTCAGACTCGATTGCAATTAGTTAACCGGCATTGCTATTCATTGTGAGGCGACTCTGAAAAACACTTGAGACAATGCCCAGCCAGAAATATACCAATTATCCGCACCCAGTAAGGTAAATTACGTACAACTTGTTTGTTTTTGGTGGACTGTAAACCGGAAAAAGCCGGATGCTCCCGCAATTTTTTTCACTTATGTTTCGATGAAATTGCAAGAGATTGTTTCTCCCGCGCGGGAGATCGGGAGATTTCCTGTAATTGCGGGAGTCTCCCGCCGAATGCGGGAGACTTAACATGTATGTTTACTTAGAATGTTAGTCAACCCTTACTTTCCCAAAACAACACCCTTGACTACTTGTGCAGAGCTTAGCAACCCGTGTCTTGACCAAACAACACCCTTGACTATTGCTATACAGCTGTCTCCTCAGAAAATTAGTCAATACTTATCTTTCCCAAACAACACCCTTGTCTACAACTATAGGACAATTGTCTACTCAGAAAGTTAGTCAACCCTAATTTTAACCAAACAACCCCCTTGCCTGCTTCTACATTGTCTACTCAGAAAGTTAATCAACCCTTATGTTAACCAAACAACACCCTTGCCTGCTTCTACGTTGTCTCCTCAGAAATTTAATCAACCCTTATGTTAACCAAACAACACCCCTGTCTACTACTATAGTTTCTATTTACCGGTACTCAGAAAGTTCAACCAACCTTGTCTTTCCCAAGCATCACACTTCTCTTCCCCAGGGCCTGTGATACTCAGAAGTCAGAAAGTTGTCTTGTCTTGCTCTTCTGTTCAGTTCCGTCTATACTTTGGATACATGTTAAACACGATAGGTGTTGAAAAACCCTCAAGGTCTCAAGTGATTACCTCCAAATAGCCCAAACTTGGGCTAACGCAGGAGTTGTTGTTCTCTAGAATTTGTGAGTCCACTACAGGTTACACATTTACCCCCTGTGTGGGATCTTTTACTTCCCCTGGCATAGACCACAGACAGAAGGGACCACCGGGTTTTAGTGTCTCTTCCGAAAGACACAGGCAAATTTGGGTGAAGAAATTGCCTAAGTTTCGAAACGGCGGTAGGTGGGATTGAACCACCGTCCCCTCGATTGACAGTCTGGCGCTCTACCGCGTGACCACCGCTCCCCACAAAACAAAATATCGCCCATATATATCATCTAGATAATGTTTTCTTATTACAGTAAGTACAACAACATTTGCAAGGTTAATTCCACACATAGAACTTTACAAGAGCTGTGATGGTGGCCATAGAAGGGCAATAGAAAGAAGGACCATTGATAGAAGGATATCCTTGCAGGGCTCACCCGAAGAAGGCTTTGCAAGACTTCAGTGTGTCTCTGATTCTGGATGACTCGATTGACAATATTGACGCCTTCCTGCATCGTGGGATCCTCTATAATACCGTCGGACGGTGAGTTATATGCAGATACAGCTCATGTTAGAGCTCATATGTTAGAGCTTGTGTTAGATGTCATGTTGTATAAGAGTTTAAGATATTGCACATGTTCACATTAGATCATGGCAGGGGGCTGCCCTGTTATCTGACATGGTCATTATAAAACAGCAATGACACTGGCAGGTGATCTTGTAATTTGCATTGCTTAAATTATGTGTCCTACTGAAGCCAGCCGTCTCCCTCTCACTCTCGCTCTCACTCTCCCTATCCCTCTCCCTCTCCGTCACCCCGGGAGTTTCACTCAGTGTGCCTATGTTTGCTCTGTTTAGACATGAAGACGCAATTCCTGACTTTGAGGCGATGCTCAAACTGGACAAAGAGAATGCAGTGGCACACAACAACCTGGGTCTCATCTACATGCTCAAAATAGGCAACCACCACAGGTGAGCAGCTCCACAGGTGAGCAGATTGCTCCATAAGTGAGCACACTGTTCCACAAATGAGCTCACTGCTCCACATGTGAACAGACTGCTCCACGTGTAAGCAGACTGCTCCATATGTGAGCACACTGCTCCACAAGTGAGCATACAGCTGCATACGTGAACAAACACACTGCTTCACAAGTGAGCAGTTTTATCCTCTGTTAGCATGGACACCATTGAGTGAATTATGTGTCAGGTAATAACAGACATCCTCAGGTGATATGAAGCTTCCTTACCTGTTCTTAGACCCAGTTGTGTTGCAATCCAGCAGCAGTTGATTTGTTTCAGGGCCATCAAGAAGTTCACGAACGCCATCAAGGCTGACCCCACCTACTTGAAGGCCTACATCTGTAGAGCTGAGGCCTACACTGCTCTAAATCATGTAAGTGGCTAGTGGTTATATGTTGAGTCAGAGCCTACATCTCTCTCTCTCTCTCTCTCTCTCTCTCTCTCTTCTCTCTCTCTCTCTCTCTCTCTCTCTCTCTCTCTCTCTCTTCTCCCTATCCCTTCTCTCTCTCTCCTCTCTTCTCCCTCTCCCTTTCTCTCTCTTCCCTCTCCATGTCCCTCTCTCTCTCTCTCTCTCTCTCTCTCTCTCTCCCTCTCCCTCTCCCTCTCCCTCTCCCTCTCCCTCTCCCTCTCCCTCTCTCCTCTCCTCTCCCTCTCTCTCCTTCCCTCTCCTCTCTCCCTCTCTCCCTCTCCCTCTCCCTTCCCTCTCTCCTCTCCTGTCCCTCCCTCTCCTCTCCCCCCCTCTCTCCTCTCCTTTTCCTCTCATGTCCCTCTCTCTCTTCTCTCCCTTTCTCTCTCTCCTCTCTCTCTCTCTCTCCCTCTCTCTCCCTCTCTCTCTCTCTCTCCTCTCTCTCTCTCCTCCTCTCCTCTCTCTCCTCTCTGTCTCCCTCTCTCTCCTCTCTCTCCTCTCTCTCTCTCTCTTCTCTCTTCTCTCTCTCTTCCTCTCTCTCTCCCTCTCTCTCTCTTCCTGTCCCTCTTGCTCTCATCTAACTCCCTTCCACTCTTCTCTCTACCTCTCACTTTCTCATAATCAGTCCTGTGTCACACTAAGTACCTGTCTTGTGTTCCATCTGTGTGACACATGTTGTTGTTGGCCAGGTGAAGGAGGCCCTGCTGGACTACACCAGAGCCATCCACCTCCGGCCAGAAGTCCAGCACTACTACATGTATCGGGTCAGTGATACACCTCAGTGATACACATGAGTGATACACTTCAGTGGCATATTTAGTTGGTGATACATGCACTGGCTCAGTGATAAGCCTACACCTATTTAGTGTGTCCTTAATGTGGCGTGCATAATACATGTTCACAAGATGTGTAGTGCATGTGTCCAAGGTTGGATGGTTCCTGAAATGTGTAGTGCATGTTCCAGGGCTAGGTGGTTCTAGAAATGTGTAGTGCATGTTCTAGGGCTAGGTGGTTCTAGAAATGTGTAGTGCATGTTCCAGGGCTAGGTGGTTCTAGAAATGTGTAGTGCATGTTCTAGGGCTAGGTGGTTCTAGAAATGTGTAGTGCATGTTCCAGGGCTAGGTGGTTCTAGAAATGTGTAGTGCATGTTCTAGGGCTAGGTGGTTCTTGAGATGTGTGGTGCGTATTTCATGAGTTGATTGTTCTTCACATGTGTAGTGCATGTTCCTTGAGTTGATTGTTCTTGAGATGCCTAGTGCGTGTTTCATGAGTTGATTGTTCTTGAGATTGGTAGTGCATGTTCCAGGGTTGGATCATTCCTGAGATGTGTAGTGCATGTTCCAGGGCTGGATGGTGCTGAAGACAGGTAATCTGGAGTTGGCGTCCTACTGCGTGCGTCATGCGGCTGACCTGAACGCTGCCCTCGGAGGCAGCCCCACACAGCAGGCCATAGTACAGACCTTCCTCAAGAACTACAGCAAGGTGTGTGTGTGTGTGTGTGTGTGTGTGTGTGTGTGTGTGTGTGTGTGTGTGTGTGTGTGTGTGTGTGTGTGTGTGTGTGTGTGTGTTGTGTGTGTGTGTGTGTGTGTGTGTGTGTGTGTGTGTGTGTGTGTGTGTGTGTGTGTGTGTGTGTGTGTGTGTTGTGTGTGTGTGTCTGTGTGTATATATGGTGTGTTTGTGTGTGTATGTGTCTGTTGTAGGCTACAGAAGTGTGTGTTTGTGCTTATTGCAGGCTATAGAAGTGTTCGTGTGTATTGCAGGCTATAGAAGTGTATGTGTATATTGCAGGGTATAGAAGTGTTCGTGTGTATTGCAGGCTATAGAGGTGTATGTGTGTATTGCAGGCTATAGACGTGTATGTGTGTATTGCAGACTATAGAAGTGTATGTGTGTATTGCAGGCTATAGAAGCGCTCCAGACAGCCATTGCTTCGAAGCGGTCAGCTTCACTCTTCACGCTGCTCGGCAAAATACAGATGAAAGCCAGCCTGTGGAAGGATGCAGTGACCAGCTTCGAGAGCTCACTGGACATCATGGTCAGTACAAACACTGTGACCATGCAAGTCCAGGTTCATACACGTTATTTGATGAAGGTTAACATGTTTGAAATGAAAGATAGTTGTGATATAATTTCTTACGGAATATCGCGTTGACAACACTGATCCTTCTCCGTGCTGATTTAGTGACTTATCTCACTATTACAGTCACCTTGCTAATTAGGCCACTTTGACATTGCCAGGTATCCCAGTAGTCGTAACAGCAAGGTTTGATAGTTAACTATATTTCCTTGCAGTGAGATGAGTGACACCATGGATGAGCTATTTATAGTGTTACAATGTCATAGTTATGTGAAATAAGTTGCAACATTGTTTTGATGGTTCTGTGTGTGTTGAATGGTAAAACTATGACTGTGTTAATTTTCAGGAGAGAGACTATGTGGGGCCAAAGGTGTGTAAGAGTTACACAGTTCTGTCTCTTGTTTGTCTGTCTAACAGCTTCACTTAAACTGTTAACACCGGGCGTTGGACTTTGTATATACAGTTCGCTTTATTTCTGCTATTTTGCGGTATCAGCGGGTTATGGACTTATTTAGTTTTAATCAGTCTGGCTTATAGGTAACGTGTACATTTATATGTGTCTGTGTAATAACATACATGTTGTAACATGTCTAGTCTCTATATGCATTGTATAAAGTAGCATAATATATATATATATATATATATATATATATATATATATATGTATATGTATATTATTATATATGTATATATATATATATATATATATTATGCTACTTTATACTAAATATACTACTATATAGCTAAATATATATATATATCAGAATATGTGTAAACATTATATGTGTGTTGCTTTGGGTGTGGAATTATTAATCATAATCATGTTACATTTTATTTCAGAATGCAAGTTAAAATAAGTCAGTTATAAAACAAAATATTTAAATTGATGCTGACATTGTTATATTAATGCAACTGTACAGCAACTTTCTGACTCTATAACAATGTCTCCTTCTTCATGTTAGCTCCCTTAGAATATTGAACTTGCACCTGCCAGTGGGTGATGGATTTATAACAACAAAACAACAACTATTTCAAGTTATTCTAATGTCTCTGCATTGGCTTCCTGTCCGATATCATATCACATCATCTTTATTTATAAAATCTGTTCATTTTTATTTATAAGGTCTGTATTATTATTTACCAGGCACTTTCCTGTAAGCAGCCATCGTATTTACATTCAGTGCTTACTCCTGTAAGAAAACCTGTCTAGCTTCGATCATTTAGTTCGGATTTACTTTTTGTCCTTAAAGTCAATACCAATATTGGGACTAGGAATAATACTGTGGCTGAACCTACTCTTTCAAATATGCTTCTTTCTAGTGTTAGTTCAGTTAAAAAATATTGTTAAATTCTGCCGTCATTTAAACGTGCATTTACAACCATAACTCCCTAGTATATCACTCAATCTGTTGTCAGTGGAATTGTTTATTGACTCTGAGATCGAATAAGCCTCTTATAAGTTATATTGATGTGCCTCTGAGCTTGGCTTCCAAGGCGCTATAGAACTTATCATAATATTATTTATATAATTATATATTTCCTGATGTGATTGCTTAAGGGCTTCTTTCCAGCCTGAGGGGATGAGATAGTGTTAAATAAAAAATTGAAAAGCTATATATTGATTTTGCTGAAATCATGTTGATTTATGTATAGTAAGTTTGTTTTAAAAAGATAGACATGACTAGTACTTTGTGGCTGTCTCCCAGTCAGACTGTTGTGTCTCACACCTGCTGTCACTAGAACGTGCTTTTAGGATACTAGTACTTATTACTAAGCCACTGCTTTGTCATACTACAACGTATTGTCATTTATGCTACTCCAATTACTTTATATAACCTGAAAATAAAATTCCACTAGCAACAGTAGTGCTCTAGTTACACCACAGATGTTATTTAACATTTGGTACTTATTTTACCACTAAATACTAGCTGTCGTATTGTTACTGTAAATAACAATTATTTTGTCATGTCTGTTCTGTTAATCATTTGAAAATGAAGCTTTCATAACAAACGATATGTTGCATAGAAAACTTTGGATGACAAATGACATGTTTACATAGAAACCTTGGAATGACCATAGGTGTTTTATGTAGAAACCTTGGAATGACAAATGATGTTTTATGTAGAAACCTTGGAATGACCATAGGTGTTTTATGTAGAAACCTTGGAATGACAAATGATGTTTTATGTAGAAACCTTGGAATGACCATAGATGTTTTATGTAGAAACCTTGGAATGACAAATGATGTTTTATGTAGAAACCTTGGAATGACCATAGATGTTTTATGTAGAAACCTTGGAATGACAAATGATGTTTTATGTAGAAACCTTGGGATGACAAATGATGTTTTATGTAGAAACCTTGGAATGACAAATGATGTTTTATGTAGAAACCTTGGAATGACCATAGATGTTTTATGTAGAAACCTTGGAATGACAAATGATGTTTTATGTAGAAACCTTGGGATGACAAATGATGTTTTATGTAGAAACCTTGGAATGACAAATGATGTTTTATGTAGAAACCTTGGGATGACAAATGATGTTTTATGTAGAAACCTTGGGATGACAAATGATGTTTTATGTAGAAACCTTGGGATGACAAATGATGTTTTATGTAGAAACCTTGGAATGACAAATGATGTTTTATGTAGAAACCTTGGAATGACAAATGATGTTTTATGTAGAAACCTTGGGATGACAAATGATGTTTTATGTAGAAACCTTGGAATGACAAATGATGTTTTATGTAGAAACCTTGGAATGACAAATGATGTTTTATGTAGAAACCTTGGAATGACAAATGATGTTTTATGTAGAAACCTTGGAATGACAAATGATGTTTTATGTAGAAACCTTGGAATGACAAATGATGTTTTATGTAGAAACCTTGGGATGACAAATGATGTTTTATGTAGAAACCTTGGAATGACAAATGATGTTTTATGTAGAAACCTTGGAATGACCATGATGTTTTATGTAGAAACCTTGGAATGACAAATAGTATGTTTTATGTAGAAACCTTGGAATGACAAATGATGTTTTATGTAGAAACCTTGGAATGACAAATGATGTTTTATGTAGAAACCTTGGGATGACAAATGATGTTTTATGTAGAAACCTTGGGATGACAAATGATGTTTTATGTAGAAACCTTGGGATGACAAATGATGTTTTATGTAGAAACCTTGGGATGACAAATGATGTTTTATGTAGAAACCTTGGGATGACAAATGATGTTTTATGTAGAAACCTTGGGATGACAAATGATGTTTTATGTAGAAACCTTGGGATGACAAATGATGTTTTATGTAGAAACCTTGGAATGACAAATGATGTTTTATGTAGAAACCTTGGAATGACAAATTATGTTTTATGTAGAAACCTTGGATGACAAATTATGTTTTATGTAGAAACCTTGGGATGACAAATTATGTTTATGTAGAAACCTTGGGATGACAAATGATGTTTATGTAGAAACCTTGGGATGACAAATGATGTTTTATGTAGAAACCTTGGGATGACAAATGATGTTTTATGTAGAAACCTTGGGATGACAAATGATGTTAAATGTAGAAACCTTGGGATGACAAATGATGTTTTATGTAGAAACCTTGGGATGACAAATGATTTTAATGTAGAAACCTTGGGATGACAAATGATGTTTTATGTAGAAACCTTGGGATGACAAATGATGTTTTATGTAGAAACCTTGGGATGACAAATGATGTTTTATGTAGAAACCTTGGAATGACAAATGATGTTTTATGTAGAAACCTTGGAATGACCATAGATGTTTTATGTAGAAACCTTGGAATGACAAATGATGTTTTATGTAGAAACCTTGGAATGACCATAGATGTTTTATGTAGAAACCTTGGAATGACAAATGATGTTTTATGTAGAAACCTTGGGATGACAAATGATGTTTTATGTAGAAACCTTGGGATGACAAATGATGTTTTATGTAGAAACTTTGGGATGACAAATGATGTTTTATGTAGAAACCTTGGATGACCATAGATGTTTTATGTAGAAACCTTGGAATGACAAATGATGTTTTATGTAGAAACCTTGGGATGACAAATGATGTTTTATGTAAAAACCCTTTGGGGAAATGACAAATGATGTTTTATGTAGAAACCTTGGAATGACAAATGATGTTTTATGTAGAAACCTTGGAATGACAAATGATGTTTTATGTAGAAACCTTGGAATGACCATAGATGTTTTATGTAGAAACCTTGGGATGACAAATGATGTTTATGAGAAACCTTGGATGACAAATGATGCTTTACGTAGAAACCTTGGATGACCATAGATGTTTATGTAGAAACCTTGGAATGACCATAGATGTTTTATGTAGAAACCTTGGAATGACAAATGATGTTTTATGTAGAAACCTTGGAATGACCATAGATGTTTTATGTAGAAACCTTGGAATGACAAATGATGTTTTATGTAGAAACCTTGGGATGACAAATGATGTTTTATGTAGAAACCTTGGGATGACAAATGATGTTTTATGTAGAAACTTTGGGATGACAAATGATGTTTTATGTAGAAACCTTGGGATGACAAATTATGTTTTATGTAGAAACCTTGGAATGACAAATTATGTTTTATGTAGAAACCTTGGAATGACAAATGATGTTTTATGTAGAAACCTTGGAATGACAAATGATGTTTTATGTAGAAACCTTGGAATGACAAATTATGCTTTATTGTAGAAACCTTGGAATGACAAATTATGTTTTATGTAGAAACCTTGGAATGACAAATTATGTTTTATGTAGAAACCTTGGGATGACAAATTATGCTTTACATAGAAACCTTGGGATGACAAATGACGTTTTGGGTAGAAACCTTGGGATGACAAATGATGTTTTATGTAGAAACCTTGGGATGACAAATGATGTTTTATGTAGAAACCTTGGGATGACAAATGATGTTAAATGTAGAAACCTTGGGATGACAAATGATGTTTTATGTAGAAACCTTGGGATGACAAATTATTTTAATGTAGAAACCTTGGGATGACAAATGATGTTTTATGTAGAAACCTTGGGATGACAAATGATGTTTTATGTAGAAACCTTGGGATGACAAATGATGTTTTATGTAGAAACCTTGGGATGACAAGCAGCAGTGGCCCCCCGAGGCAGCCGAGATGTTTTACCTCATTGGGACGTGTCACACAGAGATGAGGAACTACCTCGACGCTCACGATGCCTTCAACAGTGCTATCAGGGTTGAGCCCAAGCATGCTGAAGTACGTACATAGTGCACACTTGGTGACACCATTTTCTGTTTTACAGCATTGACTGGTTTTTAATTGTTCTGTTTGAAACTGTATTTTCACACACTAATTTATTTTTTTAATTTATTTATTAATCTTAGCTTATTTATTTATCTTATTTATACTTTAGATTTAGTCAACATGTCATGGTTATGTGAAGTGCTTTGATTGGCATTTAATTACTTATAAAGCACTATATTAATCATTATAATAATTATTATAATATGCTTGGATTGTCTATTCATGTATGTATATGCGTGCGTGCGTGCATGCGTGCGTATGTGCGTGCTTGTGTGCCTTGTGTCTCTGATGATAAACTTTTGGAGACTAATTTAAGACCCTTCAAAGGAAGTCACATCTATGCTTTAAAACAAATTATTAATGGTTAAGGGTTCTTACCGGCTTTTGGGTTTGTATCATAATTATGTATACACATGTAAATGGGTATTTTTTTATTTTCCTGATGACCGTGTTGTTTTGATGATATTTTACATTACCTATCTATTAAGAAATATTTTTAATTTATATCATAACAAATGTTATTTATGAATAATATTATAGTCTTCCTTCTATGTACGCGTTTTTGTAACTTCAACCAGAAAATGGGTATTTTTTGTAGTTTTATTATAAAAAGCAGCATAATTTCTAGCTCTGTACAGTACACCGTATACAGTGTGTGACTTCACATCTTTGCTTTTTACCACAGCATTCTGATTTAATAAGATCTCGATAAGATGGACATGTGATGTAAAAGTAAACACACACAGCCGTACGGGAGACTGGATGTAAACAGTGACTAAACACACGGTCACTGGAATTAGGCTTGACTCTTGATTACAATTAAGAAGAATTAATAGTCAGGTTAACCGCAAATCTGTGCTGTCAGCAATTACAACACAAAATATGATATGGTTTGCGTTAGGCATACTACCAGCGAGGACTCGCAAAACTTCGGCTGAAGCAGTCAAAGGGCATCCAAGACTTCAACAAGGCACTCTCTCTCGACCCCGCCCTCTTCCAGGTCAGTGCAAGCTTTATTGCCTGATGGTAACCATGTCATGTGGTATATTGTGATTTTCAATGGGCCCTTAATTGTATGACATCAACTGTTACTCTTGACCCTACCGGTAGTTCACAATATATATTGTTCCAATTCTCTCAGTTATACAAATGAGTAACTGGCTATAGGCTGTGGTGGACATTTCTGTGTGAACAGTTTTCGCACATTAATTTCAGTTGGTTGGACATTTTCCTGAGAAATCATGACAGTTTATTGAAAAAGGTCTGCCAGGATGTAAATTGAGCAGTCCTGACTACTGCGCTGTATAAGAGCTTTCAAATTTAGTTTCCCTTTGTTCAGATTATGTGCATAGATTGCATAATAATGTTCTGCAAGTGATTATCAATTAATCGATCATGGCATTTTATTAATCATCAAGTTATGAGCGGACTAGTTACCAGACAAACAACACAGATATGCCTCGAACATATCCTTATCATTCTTGTACCGGAATTCAGAAAAAAATTAAAGACATCAGGTTATAAAGAAATGACAGGACATATCTGAATGATACGAAGATTTCTATGACATTCTTACACCGGCCGACTTAATTATCAAAAGAAATGTTGCACTGTTCGTGTCTTATTCTTTAAAACAATTCTACAAGACATTTTGTATTATGTGATTTATGACATAGTCTCCAGTAGTGCTGTATCTTACTTTTGACAGGCCTACCTGAGTCGTGCAACATATTATGGACTCAAGCGACGCTACACAAAAGCAATTCTCAACTGCAACGAAGCCATCAAGCTGCAGCCGAAGAGTATCCGATCATTTCTCTACAGGTCTGTGTACACGAGTGTACAATGGTGTACCCAGTTATAGGTGGTGTACAAATTGTGTATGAATTTGTGTTTATAAGTGTGTTTGTGTTTGTATGTGTGTGTATGTATGTGTGTGTGTATGTGGGTGTGTGTATGTGTGTGTATGGGTGTGTATGTATGTGGGTGTGTGTGTGTATGTGTGTGTGTGTGTATGTATGTGGGTGTGTGTATGTGTGTGTGGGTGTGTGTTTGTGGGTGTATGTTTGTGTGTGTATGTATGTGGGTGTGTGTGTGTGTATGTGTGTGTATGTATGTGTGTGTATGTATGTGTGTGTGTATGTATGTGGGTGTGTGTATGTATGTGTATGGATGTGTGGGTGTGTGTTTGTGGGTGTATGTATGTGTGTGTATGTGTGTGTGGGTGTATATATGTGTGTGTGTGTATGTGTGTGGGTGTATATATATATGTGTGTGTGTATGTGTGTGTATATATATACAGTGGCACACAGGAGAAGTTGAGATAGTGTTTGATGAAATAGGTCGACCACGGAGTAAAATGTAGTGTCCTTTAAGCAGTTCAGGGATTGTGCACTGTCTTGTGTATGAACTTACACCTTCCTGTCTTGCTGTAGAGGGGCTCTCAAGTTCCACATCCGGTCTTACACCCTCGCCATCCGTGACCTCTCGACAGCAATCAACCTCGACAACACCTGTGCCGTCGCATACTTCAACCGTGCTGTGTGTTACCATAGCAACGGTCACTGGCAGAAGGTGAGGACACCCCTCTTGTTACCTTACAGTGTATGTGTTACCATAGCAACTATCACTGACAGAAGGTGAGGACACCCCCCTTGTCTCCTTACAGTTTATATGTTACCATAGCAACAATCACTGGCAGAAGGTGAGGACACCCCTCTTGTTACCTTACAGTGTATGTGTTACCATAGCAACGGTCACTGACAGAAGGTGAGGATACCCCACTTGTCTCCTTACAGTGTATGTGTTACCATAGCAACGATCACTGGCAGAAGGTGAGGACACCCCTCTTGTTACCTTACAGTGTATGTGTTACCATAGCAACGGTCACTGACAGAAGGTGAGGACACCCCTCTTGTTACCTTACAGTGTATGTTTTACCATAGCAACTATCACTGACAGAAGGTGAGGACGCCCCTCTTGTTACCTTACAGTGTGTGTTTCCATAGCAACGGTCACTGACAGAAGGTGAGGACACCCCTCTTGTTACCTTATTGTGTATGTTTTACCATAGCAACTATCACTGACAGAAGGTGAGGACACCCCTCTTGTTACCTTACAGTGTGTGTTTCCATAGCAACGGTCACTGACAGAAGGTGAGGACACCCCTCTTGTTACCTTACAGTGTATGTTTTACCATAGCAACTATCACTGACAGAAGGTGAGGACGCCCCTCTTGTTACCTTACAGTGTGTGTTTCCATAGCAACGGTCACTGACAGAAGGTGAGGACACCCCTCTTGTTACCTTACAGTGTATGTTTTACCATAGCAACTATCACTGACAGAAGGTGAGGACACCCCTCTTGTTACCTTACAGTGTATGTTTTACCATAGCAACTATCACTGACAAAGGGAAAGCCCTCTTGACCTACTTGGCATATCAACGATCACTGGCAAAAGGTGAGGACACCCCTCTTGTTACCTTACAGTGTATGTGTTACCATAGCAACGGTCACTGACAGAAGGTGAGGACACCCCTCTTGTTACCTTACAGTGTATGTTTTACCATAGCAACTATCACTGACAGAAGGTGAGGACGCCCCTCTTGTTACCTTACAGTGTGTGTTTCCATAGCAACGGTCACTGGCAAAAGGTGAGGACACCCCTCTTGTTACCTTACAGTGTATGTGTTACCATAGCAACGGTCACTGACAGAAGGTGAGGACGCCCCTCTTGTTACCTTACAGTGTGTGTCTCCATAGCAACGGTCACTGACAGAAGGTGAGGACACCCCTCTTGTTACCTTACAGTGTATGTTTTACCATAGCAACTATCACTGACAGAAGGTGAGGACACCCCTCTTGTTACCTTACAGTGTGTGTTTCCATAGCAACGGTCACTGGCAAAAGGTGAGGACACCCCTCTTGTTACCTTACAGTGTATGTGTTACCATAGCAACGGTCACTGACAGAAGGTGAGGACACCCCTCTTGTTACCTTACAGTGTGTGTTTCCATAGCAACGGTCACTGGCAAAAGGTGAGGACATGCCTTTTTTACTTCAAAGTGTGTGTTACCATAGCAACAGTCATTGGCAGAAGATGGTGACATGCCTCTTGATGCCATACAGTCCAGAGATTTATGTCAACATTGAACTGTTAATTCTAAAGTTGTTTTGCTTCACTAAATCATATTTGGGTTCTCAGTCAATGTGTTAGAATAGGTGCAGTTTAGTACGTATGACATGATTTAACAATAAAAGCAATTAGTAGAGTTGCTTGGCCTGGAAAGACTATGGAATAGTGTTGTTGCTAGGCGACAAGCTCAGAGTGTCTTTGTGTTCACAGGCCCTGCAGGACTATGGGATAGTTTTGTTGCTAGGCGACATGCTCATGCTCAAAGTTCTCATCAACCGAGGGTTACTGTATTTCGAGCGCCGTGACTACAGGAACGCCCTCTATGATCTACTCCTGGCATCTCAAATCAGCCCGACGGAGAAGTCCATTCACCATACAGTGGGGCTGTGCTACCACAAGTCAGTGCAGCTACATGTCTAGTTACAGACACTGTATCAGTGATATGTTATGTAGTAGTTAACTTAATACAGGAGTATTAATAATAATAATGACATTTTATAGATAGCTCCGGTATCCAACAAGCTTATAGCGCTTTCACAGTATTTTTTTTCATTAAAGAAATAGAAAAAGTCATGTTAAAACAATAATAAGAAAATAAAAATAAATTTCAATAAAATTACCCTTCATCCTAGAATCAAGAAAAACTGTAACATTGTCATTAAAATAATGTACATTCATTAAAAATACCTTTCTAAAAATGTATGTATGATAATATGAAAACAGCTGTTGTAATGTAACAAATACTGGTAGTTTAAAAATTGGTTCTATCCTCTGCCATGAACTAGCCACCATTGTAATAGGATGTTTTCCATATTGAATGTGGGAATGTTTGACATGTTCAAAAGCGGTATTCCAGTTTGGTTATAGGGCAGGATTTAGATTTATGTTAATATTTACTAGGTGATCGGGTGGCGTATGTTGGATGGAAGAAATCACTTATGAGAAGCTGTGAATAGAGTCAGTAGATATGTGATACTTGGAGAATCTGCATGAATATATATTCATATATCATGGGGTGGGAGTCGCAGTTTAAAACATCAAATCTTTTTAAATATTTAGAATAGATGCAGCATCTTAAAAAAATAACAGAAGGTATTTACAAATGATAAAAGTACATGCGCAGAAATCATTTATCAAACCACTCATTTTCTGAAAGGATATAGACAATGAAGATTGCTCAATTTAAGTTGTGTGTCACATGTCATGTTATAATATAATAGATATGTTGTGTACATAAATGTAGATGTTTATTTATTTACATAGCACCATATTTATAAATTAGTATTCTATGGTGCTGCACAAAACAAGAAAATGCACGTATGGAAGTTATTATAACCATAAACATAATACATTATTAGATTATTAAATTAGTTAATAAATAATATTATATATTTTTTTATAAAAATATTAAATAAATAAATACTAAAAATTAATAACATGTGTTTTCTGCCGGCAGACTCCGCCGTCTCGAGAAGGCAGTCGAGTCTTTCTCTACCTCCCTCAAGTTGGATCCGTTTTTCACCGACGCATACATCTCACGTGGCAATGTATACATGGACTATGGCCACAGTCGAGGTCTCACTGAAGCCAAGTGAGTTCTCCTGATTTGACTCAGATCTGTCCACGGCAGTGCCAAAAATATATGGTGGAAAAACAATTTCAAACAAATAAGTTTTCAGTTTTTTACAAAGGTGTCGATAGTTTCAGAAGATTTAACTCTGATAGGGAGATGATTTCAGGTTGTTGGCGCACCTACAAAGAAAGTACGTTTGCCAATATTCAGCTTCATTTGAGGAAAAAAGTTGTTTGGAAACAGATGATCTAAGGGTCCTAGAGGTATAAGTGAACTATAACAGATACAGGGAGGGTGAGCACAATGCAGGCATTTACATTGGGTAATCCATCATGTGACCTGTTTCCTAGCAACAAGGTCAGTGAAGTCATCAAAATGGATGCCAAGCACGTGGTTGTGGAGCATTTGGACGTTCCACCATACATTTTGTTGATATTCCGGCCCTGAATTGTTTTCTGTATGACTAAGACAAAGTTGTTGTGAAGATTGACTTCCCAGAGGACACACTGTACTTGTATTGTAATGAACATATACATGTACATATATATATGGGTGTGTGTACATGTATATGTTCATTACAATACAAGTTATATTTATATATATATATATATATATATATATATATATGTGTGTGTGTATATATGTTTATATAATCACTTAAACCTCCCTATTAAGGTCACCATAGGACTGAGCAAAAGTGACCTGAATAGCCCTGTGACTGCATTAGCAGGTTTAATTTCCTATAGCTTACTGTGTATGGAACAAATTAGGGATGCTTTTAGTAAGACCTTAATTCCCAGGTGGCTGTGTCACACAGGTGACCGTACAGTGAAGTTGGACTGTGTAAAAAACATTGTAGATGCATCAGAGATGATGTAATTTGTGTGTGACATAGACAGACAATGACACAGACATTTAACTGGGACGCGGACAGTGACGCAGACAGTGATGCAGACATTGATGCAGGCAGTGACACAGCGGTGACACGAATGGTCTGTTTCAGACACGACTACCAGCGAGTGCTGCACATGGACCCCCTCAATGTCCGTGCTCGTGTCAACCTTGCCCTGGGTCTCCAAGTGTCATCCAAGTTCCAGCAGGCCTGGGACCAGTTCAGCATTGCAATCAGTGTCGACCCACGTAAGTCACTACTGTCAGTTCAGTGTCAAAATCAGCGACAATCTACTTAAGTCACTATTGTCGGTTCAGTATCGCAATTAGTGTCAACCGATGTAAGTCACTAGTGTCAGTTCAGTGTTGCAATCAGTGTCAACCTACTACCCCCCCATAAGGGTAAGTCATGCATTATTGTCAGTTTGGTGTCACAATTAATGTCAACCATCATAAGTCACTACTGTTAATTCAGTGTCACAGTGTCAACCCACGTTAGTATTGACCTTTGTATTGCACTCTGCACTCTGCACTGAATACTCCACTGTATTGACCACTGACCATTGCACTAACCACTTCACTGTACTGACCACTGTAGTGATTGTACTGACCATTGCACTGATCACTGTACTGACCACTGTAATGATTGTACTGACCATTGTACTGACCACTGTACTGACCACTGTAGTGACTACTGACCATTGCACTAACCACTGCACTGTACTGACCACTGTAGTGATTGTACTGACCATTGCACTGACCACTGTAGTGATTGTACTGACCATTGCACTGACCACTGTAGTGATTGTACTGACCATTGCACTGACCACTGTAGTGACTACTGACCATTGCACTAACTACTGCACTGTACTGACAACTGCACTGACAACTGTATTGACCGTTACATTGACCATTGCACATACTCCTTATAATAACCACTGTACTTGACCACTCCATTGTATTGACCACTTGTTGTCCAGAGTTCCAACCAGCACTTGAAGGTCGCGCCATCATCAACCTACAGATGAGTGACACATTCGCTGCCTTCCATGACATCAGCACCTCACTGGCCGTCCAAGCCACTGCTGAACTCTACACCAATAGGGGCGTCATCAACCAGGTACACAAACTTCACATCCTTCATTCTCTCACTCTGTCTCTGTCTCCCCCCCTCTCTCTCTCCATCTCTCTCACTCTCCCCATCTTCCCCCCTCTCTCTCTCCATCTCTCTCACTCTCCCCATCTTCCCCCCCTTTCTCTCTCTCCATCTCTCTCACTCTCCCCATCTTCCCCCCTCTCTCTCTCTCTCCCTCTGCCTCTCTCTCTGGGACCTTGGGGACTGCAATTTAAAAAATTGGATGGTGGTGACTATCTTTTTCCCTAAGCATTGCTGTGTGCTTCAACTAAACTAGCAAGACTACAAGATGAGATGATGTACTTGTTGAGTTGGTGTGACATTGTGTGATGTGATGTTGTAGTTTATGGGAGACCTGGTGAATGCCATGAAAGACTACCAGCTGGCGATCAAGAGTGACACCACGTACTCTCTCGCCTACTTCAACGCTGCAAATGTTTACTTCCACACGCGCAGATTTGAACAGGTGTGTTCGTTCATTCATTCATTCGTTCGTTCATTCGTTCGTGCTTTCGTTCGTGCGTTCGTTCGTTCGCTCGCTCGCTCGTTCGCTCGCTCGTTCGCTCGCTCGCTCGTTCGTTCGTTCGTTCGTTCGTTCGTTCATGGTAATGTCCCACAAGTCATTGTTACAGACAAATGCCAAATGGTTTACCTTATTTACTTGTTATCTCATTTGAGTTAACTCAGTTTACAAAGTTAGATTTTACCATATTTAATCATAGTATATCATCCACAAACAATCTTTGTTTGTCATTCCCCATTCTATGAGACTTCCTGATGGTTTGACCTAAAATTATGACAATAATAATATAATTATTCATACACCTGTATTACAATATGTACAATTCAATTAAAACTATGTTTACTGGGAAGATAACGCAGAGCAATTTGTCTGTGATTACAAAGATAACCATTATATGTACACACATTCTCTGTAGCATCCTTTAGAAATGAAACTTTATTTGTTTTCATTTAAACCTTCTCTATGGCGGTTTCGTTACAAAGAGAATAAATATAAATATTACAAAGGGTCATGACATCGTGTTTGAATTAACAGCATTGATACATTGGGAAATGCTTTGATAAATTAAAAACAAGGGAATAATTTGTTACTATTTATTATCTGATGGCCCTGGGGAGTTTTTTAAGTGTTAAAACATATAGGGCACCTAAAAAAAGTACCGGGATCAGAAAATATCACTAAATAAATAGGGTTACTATTTATTATCTGATGGCTGGTATTTATTGTAAGTGTCCAAATATATGGTCACCTAAAATAAATACCAGTGATCAGATAATATATACTAAATAAATATGGTCAATGCAATGTCACCTGCTGACCCAGTGTTGAGATAGTGTTTGTTGTCTCGCAGGCGAAGGTGTACTATCACACTGCCCTCCAGTATAACCCCAGGGACGAGTCTGCCTACCTCAACAGTGCCATCACTAAGGTACGTAGACCCTGCACACCTGTAGTTATCTTGTCATCCTAGCTGATTAGTGTCATTACCGAGTTATGTAGTGTCATCTTCCTTCCAAATGGAGCTGTCTGTTTGCACAGTTTGT
>JAODUO010000143.1:457500-527500 GCA_025642075.2 Ridgeia piscesae
GATCGCATGCATGTGGTGTTTGACTTGTTCATTATTGACACACCATTATATGTGCCAAAGACTGCTACATGCAACAAACACTCTGAATATTGCAGTCTTGTCTGAGCAAACAGCCTGCACACTGAGACATTTATATCATTGTGGCAACAGTGCTTGCGTTTCCATTGACCCATCTAAGGTCATTGCAGCACGTACTGTTCTGTGAAGATATTCCATGTTATACAAGTAATTAATCTTTCACTGTAGCATAATGTGTGATTAAAACATTGTCTCCTGCAACTCAGGGTTCACAGACCAGCTGTATTACACTCATTTCTCTAAATGAACTCTGCCAGATGAACTCAGAAGGCAAGTCAGGCACTTACACAGTGCAGTGTCCTGTCCTTAGTTCGGCCCAAAGTGCTACACCTGTTCACTCAAACACCATCTCAACTTCTCTTGGGAACATTCATCAACACTGCAAAATTAATACGCAAAGACCGTTAATACACAAAGAAGTTCAAATATCCTCCATTGTCTATAGCCAGGTATTCATTCATACAGCTGGACAAACGGGAGCAAAAGTTTGACACTGCAGTGCAGGATTCGAACCCAGGTTCCTTACACACCGGGGGCGCTGCAGCTGATTACATCGGTGTCTGCAGTAGTACACCTGGCTGATTTTAAGCTCATCCAATGAAATCGCCCATGAGGAGTATGGTTGGCCTCCGGTCATGTGACATCATTTTCAGCCACCCACTGTTCGTTTTACATGCAGCGTTTGGGATAGAGGCAAACATTAAAAATACACTAAACAGTTCAGCTGCTTGTGCAATTGGGTGGACGTATCATTACACTGGAGTTCCCAGGAAATATTTATCCATCTTCAAACTGGGGTGGGTAATTTTGCTGTTCTCACAGGTAATTTTACTCGGCTGACTCCCACACTTTGCCCAGGGATCCACCAGAGCTAGGGTTGATTGGCAAACAACCCTGGCTCACAAGGACTGATGGAGTCGATTGGTCGTGCCACTCCATCCACAGACAGCATTATTTCAATCTGGTTAAATCCCTGTTTGGCAAATTGAATATTAAGTTTGAAAAAAATGAATTTTGAATCTAGTGTAACATTGGTGAAAATAAAACTATATATTTGGGGAATCAACAGACGATGTTAGCTTTAGAGATGGCTGTCACAGTGCCAGAGCTGCTAGAAGGGGATGTATCCTTATAAGGTGATGTAAGCCTAAAGCGAGGGTGCCAGCTCCTAGATTTTATTTTTTCATTTAGTATTACGTTCTTATGACTACAACCTGCATGTTGAAGGTTCACTGCCTGCCAATCTGGGTTTAGTTACTTTATTAAACTCGGAACAATGTTCACAATTTGAAAGATTTTACTTGCAACACGTTCAAATGGTAAACAAATACCCAGTTTCAAAACATAATTGATTGGCAATAATCCCAAGGCGAGCAGAATTAACTGCAAAACCCTTTGCTGTGTAACTTTCCCACGTTCTAGACAGCAGACTTCCTATCACAAATTGCTACTTGGCTGGGTAGAGGAGCTGGAACCCTCCTTTTTAACAGAAAACATTCTGTAAGTTATCTACACAAGCAATTGAAACAGATAAAGACATCGCTGACAACTTGGAGTGTATTTATTCAATAGACACACATCATCTGTCACTCCCACTACAGGCTATGGCTGCTCAGTGGACATTCATAAAGTCACACATTGACAATAAGTCACATTCCTTCTGATAGCATAAAGTCACACTAATGTCAAGCAAAACAGTCCACTTGACAGCTCCGTGTGTATGCGTGAAGTCACACTAAAGTCAAGTGATAGTTCACTTGACAGCTCACATTTTACGCAGTCACACTGATGTCAAGCAACAGTCCACTTGACAGCTCAGTGTGTATACATAAAGTCACACCAATGTCAAGCAACAGTCCACTTGACAGGTCAGTGTGTATGCATAAAGTCACACCAATGTCAAGCAACAGTTCACTTGACAGTTCAGTGTGTATGCATAAAGTCACACCAATGTCAAGCAACAGTCCACTTGACAGGTCAGTGTGTATACATAAAGTCACACCAATGTCAAGCAACAGTCCACTTGACAGGTCAGTGTGTATACATAAAGTCACACCAATGTCAAGCAACAGTCCACTTGACAGGTCAGTGTGTATGCATAAAGTCACACATTGACAATAAGTCACATTCCTTCTGGTAGCATAAAGTCACACTAATGTCAAGCAAAAAGTCCACTTGACAGGTCAGTGTGTACACATAAAGTCACATTAACATCAAGCGACAGTTCACTTCACAACTCAACGGCAATGAGAACATGCACAAAACAATGTTAAGTCACATTCCATCTAATAGCTCAGGACATACACAGTCATATACGTAAACACCCAAGTCACATTTGATGATGGCTCAGTGTGTACAGGTGCTACATATCCACTCTCTCACAGCTTAGGGGCTTTGTAAATATAAAACAGTTAAAAAATTAAAAACCGTTTAAATCCAGTAATCCAAAATATTTGGATTACTGGATTTTGTATACTTACAAAACCCCTTAGAGTAGGATATCCTTAAGTCTCACAATTGTACAAGTGACAGATGGCACAGAGCCCACAATGGCGGGAAACATGAATCAATAACAATCATAAAATATACAGTGTAAAGTGTGAAAATTTAAATGTTGCTATTCATATAAATGTATAAAGTTATATGAATACCTAATCATCTGACACAATCATCTATGCAAGTGTATATTAGAAGCCAGTAGATCTATGAATTCATTATAAGTACAAAGTAACTTGGTAGTAGATAGTAGTACATTCATGTGATAGATTCGTGTAATAAGTACTTTCACAGGGTAGTACCTTTGTAACAAGTACACTCGCATGGTAGTAACTTGGTAGTAGTACATTCATGTGCTAGTATCCATATAGTAAGTACTTTCACAAGATAGTACCTTTGTAACTAGTACATTCATGTGGTAAAAGTCCTTGTAATAAGCATATTCATAGGGAGTACCCTTCTAGCAAGTACATTCACGTGATAGCAATCTTGTAAGAAGTACACACACACACATACAGGGTAAAACCCTTGGTCCATTGGGGCTAAACTGCCAGACACCCTGTACAAGATAACAACAGATATGTAATAGAAGTAGTCGCTTTCATTTAGATGACAGAATAGTCAAATGTATTGACACATGACACTTCGATACAGTAACCCAAAGTACTGACACATGAGTGACATGACACTTTGTGACAAAAGAGCCCAAGGTATTGACACACGACACTTGGTGACACAAGAGCCCAACATATTGATTGACACATGACACTTTGTGACACAAGAGCCCAATGTATTGATGGACACATGACACTTTGTGACACAAGAGCCCAATGTATTGATTGACACATGACACTTTGTGACACAAGAGTCTAAAGTATTGATTAACACATATGACACTTTGTGACATAAGAGCCCAATATATTGATTGACACACTGTCGACACCCTGTGACACAAGTGTGGCATCTGTCATCTATGGAATGTACATGTCATGGAGCAGACACTATGTGCCTCCTCAGTGAACACAACTTCTGGCGGCTCAATGTGTCCACAACATGACACAAAGTAGAGACTAGCGCACAGGAATGAACATGACTGTGTGAGATGACGTCTGCACTGTGACGTGACCATAGCACTGTGACGTCACCATAGCACTGTCACCATAGCAGTGTGATGCGTGACCACTGTTTAACCACAATACTGACATGACCACTCCACTGCACTGCAGCATTACCACTTCAGTCACATGACCACGCCGCCATCACATGACCTGTGCAATGTGACATGACCACTGCACTATGAGGCTGTGACATGACCGCTTCCCTTTAACGTGACGTACACAATGACCACTGCACTGCGAGTCAAAATATATTGAGCAGACGTCACCCACTGACCAGTGACACACAACTGACCACACTAAGCACCTCAAATGTCTGCGATGACCTCGCAGGTGACCACCTCGTTGGTAGGGGACAACACCCTGGGGGGTGTCTGACACCGGTGCTGCTTGTCTAGTCCGGGAGACTGGACGCTGGCGCTGACCGCTTTGTGCTTCTTCTGTCCAATCACCTCACCGCTGTGCGTACGCCGGCCTGGCCGCCAAATGGCGCTGAAGACGTCAAGCGGACTGGACATTGACCGGGCATGGTCCGGCAACTGACCAGTCTTCTGTGAACACTTGCTGTGTGAACCGCAGCCGCACTCGGTGGACACTCGACTTCTGACCGCGATCTCGGGACTGGACGACAGCGACTTGACCCCAGGCGAACTGTGGCCGCTGTCACTGCGACTCTTCCTCATGCTGCTGGTCAGTCCAGTGACCGGTGAGTGGCCAGATTTGACCGGTGCCGGACCGCTGTAGACGTGACTGCGCGGCCGCTCCAGCTCCCAGTAGATGGGTGATGTACGGCCGGAGCAACCGCGGCTGTGGAGGTCATCTGACGATGATGACACAAACAGACACTGGCGTCTCGCCGCAAGCACCGACGGTGACGTGATGAGTGGAGGAGTGGGGGGAGACACCCTCGATGTGGCACTAGTTGGTGACACCCTCGATACGGCACTAGTTGGTGACACCCTCGATACGGCACTAGGGTGACACTGTGGTGACACTGGTCGCGTCGCGGCGTCATTGGGCATATGGAATGTTGGTGACGAGTGCCCTGACAGCAGTGACAGTCGCGGTGTCCATGGCGGCGATTCGTCCAGTCTGGTTGGACATGACCCCTTAGTGATACGGTCACACAGTGGACTGTCAACCATCTCTCTGTCTATCATATGCCATGACCGTGACGGCTGGACCGCGACCGTGCTTCTGACACCGTCCGCACACGCAGACTGTGGACGCCCCCTATTGGCCATGTCCAGAACTGCTGCCGGAACGCTGCTTACTGACATCGAGTCGACGCACGGCACATACCTCGCGGTGAGTGGCAGCTGAGGCGTGCTGCCACCTGGCGATGACAAAATGTACTTTGAGTTCGAGCGATGGCTTAAATTCGGACAACTGTCGCGGACAATAGGATCCCTCCGTCCCGCGACACACGCGTCCAAACTGCAACCACCAGGTGAAGCTGTCAGTCGCTGCGCCCCGCACTTGGTGCATGTCTTCTTCGCGTTGACGCGGATTGTCACATCGGTGCTCGTGCTCCGCGTGCAGAACGACTTGTGCGACAAAGGTCGCATCAACACGTCGCACGGACATGGCGCCACGAACCAGCCAGTGTCGAGGATGTAGCGCCGCTCGGCGTCGGAGCACCCGCTCATCGCCAGGTGGGGCTCCAGTAGTCAGCTGTTTGGCAGCTGGACGACACTCGCGCCAGCGCGTCCGGTGCCCAGTGGCGCTACCTACAACAGCGGTACACGAAATAACGAAATGTTACTTTATACCGAGACTGTCCGTCGTGTTTTAATACAAAGTTAGTAACACTTTATTTGTAACACTAGAACAACACACTGATGGTGTCATGCCTGCCAGTTTGTTTTTAATAAGCCCAAAATAATGTTTGTTAGTTGAACGCGGTGTCGGTGAAATGTTACAACTGTAAACAGGGGATGATTCCGGATAACTGGACAACTGTCCTCTAGATAACTGGACAACTGTCCTCTAGATAACTGGACAACTGTCCTCTAGATAACTGGACAACTGTCCTCTACCTGCTGCAGCCTCTAGACACAACAACTGGTGTCTTAGTCTTATTAACCCAACTCTCGCCCGGCTGCATAACTTCACCGAGAAGATAGTCGGCTTTTGAATGTTATCCATGCTAAAAGCTGCTGCCACCTCATGGAGCCTGGGTAATCGAGGCTAATCCTGCCATAATTCATGCTTCATAAACACCTGCAATTTTTTATTTATTTAAATTTTTGTGTTAAAATAACTGTTGAATACTTTATTTCATAGTTGGCATGAGAGCCAATCAGTGTTTCTACCCTATTCTTGGCCGAGCATTAATAACAAACTGTATTGGCATCCAGTGTAGGTCTCTGTTAAGTAGTCTGCATTGCCTTTAAAAAATGGCCACAATAAAACAACATAAAAGTATTAAAGAATTATGTTTACATAAATAAAACATCATGATGTAAATGTAGATTCAGCCTGAGATAATTTATTTTAATCGTAATGATAATGAATCTAAAATATTAATATTACTATAAAATATTAATAAATAAAGTGTAAAACAAAATAAATTACACTAATTGTTAAATTAAATCAAACTAACATATCATAATTAATAAAGTGAGTGACTAAGACTGTAAAACTAAATAAATTAAATGTTAATTAAATTAAACTAATATATCATAATTAATAAAATGCGTGACCAAGATAGTAAAATTGTAAACCAAAATAAATTAAATATTAAATAAAATAAAACTAATACACATAATAACATATTATTGAATAAATAATTACAATAAATAACAGTAAAATAAATATTATGATGGTGACAGTAAGCTACATATATAACAAGACATTATTATCATACTTTATTTACCACAACAATTGTTTTATTTATAATAATACACTGATGTTTACACAGCATTTGTATCCAATTTTTGTATTTATTATATTTATATTTATTATTTAAATTTATAAAAAAATTCTATTTATATTGTAGTTCTAATGAAGTAACATGTAAAGTGCTGTGAACACTGTGGATGTAAGTGCTGAATAAAATAAGGATTATCCTTCTACACGTGCCTGTGTCCACTCATTGGTCTGTGCGTCGTAACATTCCACCTCCCTAAGGTACTGCTGCCCGTCGTAGCCCCCCACAGCGTACAGCTTCTCTCCCAGCAGACACACACCCACAGCATCCCGGGGCTTGCTGATGGGAGCCACCAGGGTCCATGTGTCAGTTTTAGGGTCATATCTGCCAAAAAAGAAAGTGTCAGTGTTAGGGTCATGCCTGAAGCACACAAACATAATAGGGTCCATGTGTCAGTCTTAGGGTCACAACTGAAGCACACAAACATAATAGGGTCCATGTGTCAGTCTTAGGGTCACAACTGAAGCACACAAACATAATAGGGTCCATGTGTCAGTGTTAGGGTCACAACTGAAGCACACAAAGATAATAGGGTCCATGTGTCAGTCTTAGGGTCACAACTGAAGCACACAAAGATAATAGGGTCCATGTGTCAGTCTTAGGGTCACAACTGAAGCACACAAAGATAATAGGGTCCATGTGTCAGTCTTAGGGTCACAACTGAAGCACACAAAGATAATAGGGTCCATGTGTCAGTCTTAGGGTCATGCCTGAAGCACACAAACATAATAGGGTCCATGTGTCAGTCTTAGGGTCACAACTGAAGCACACAAAGATAATAGGGTCCATGTGTCAGTCTTAGGGTCATGCCTGAAGCACACAAACATTATAGGGTCCATGTGTCAGTCTTAGGGTCACAACTGAAGCACACAAACATAATAGGGTCCATGTGTCAGTCTTAGGGTCACAACTGAAGCACACAAACATAATAGGGTCCATGTGTCAGTCTTAGGGTCATGCCTGAAGCACACAAACATAATAGGGTCCATGTGTCAGTCTTAGGGTCACAACTGAAGCACACAAACATAATAGGGTCCATGTGTCAGTCTTAGGGTCACAACTGAAGCACACAAACATAATAGGGTCCATGTGTCAGTCTTAGGGTCACAACTGAAGCACACCAATGTAATAGGGTCCATATGTCAGTCTTAGGGTCACAACTGAAGCACACCAATGTAATAGGGTCCATATGTCAGTCTTAGGGTCATGCCTGAAGCACACAAACATAATAGGGTCCATGTGTCAGTCTTAGGGTCACAACTGAAGCACACAAACATAATAGGGTCCATGTGTCAGTCTTAGGGTCACAACTGAAGCACACAAAGATAATAGGGTCCATGTGTCAGTCTTAGGGTCATGCCTGAAGCACACAAAGATAATAGGGTCCATGTGTCAGTCTTAGGGTCACAACTGAAGCACACAAACATAATAGGGTCCATGTGTCAGTCTTAGGGTCACAACTGAAGCACACAAACATAATAGGGTCCATGTGTCAGTCTTAGGGTCACAACTGAAGCACACAAACATAATAGGGTCCATGTGTCAGTCTTAGGGTCACAACTGAAGCACACAAAGATAATAGGGTCCATGTGTCAGTCTTAGGGTCACAACTGAAGCACACAAACATAATAGGGTCCATGTGTCAGTCTTAGGGTCACAACTGAAGCACACAAATGTAATAGGGTCCATGTGTCAGTCTTAGGGTCACAACTGAAGCACACACATGTAATAGGGTCCATGTGTCAGTCTTAGGGTCACAACTGAAGCACACAAATGTAATAGGGTCCATATGTCAGTCTTAGGGTCACAACTGAAGCACACAAACATAATAGGGTCCATGTGTCAGTCTTAGGGTCACAACTGAAGCACACAAATGTAATAGGGTCCATATGTCAGTCTTAGGGTCACAACTGAAGCACACAAACATAATAGGGTCCACGTGTCAGTCTTAGCGTCACAACTGAAGCACACAAACATAATACGGCCCACGTGTCAGTCTTAGGGTAGCACATGAACACAATAGGATCCACGTGTTTGTAGATGATACACCCATGGTTGACATAAACACAAATACAGCCGACATGTCAGTCAATGACGCCAGTCAATGACATTAGTGGATGACACTCCACAAATGTAGCTGACACAGCAATCGATGACACAACAGTAGATGACACTAACACAAATACAGACGACACGTCAGTTGCTGACATGTTAATGACTGACACAAACACAGCCGACATAGCAACCGATGACAAATTAATGGATGTCACTAACACAAACACAATTGACATGCCACCAGATGATGCCTTGGTATATGGCAATTTGACATGACACATTCAGCTGACACTGTAAACACAAGTAGTCAATACTCTCCAGTCCTCACCTCTCGACACAGTCAAATCTGCTGGACGCGGGATTGCTGGCTGGAGCGTCATGGCCGCCGATCGTGTACAGGAAGCCGTTGCAAGTGGTGACACCTACTCCTCCACGACGCTTCGTCATTGACGCACACAGTGACCACTTGTTGGTGTGAGGGTCAAAGCACTCGACTGACCTCAGACATGAGCTGCCGTCTCGACCCCCGACAGCATACAGCCTAAATGGACACAAAAGTCATTGACCTCTTTCAAACATTGTATATGCTAACTTGTAGTATTGTGTTTACATTTGATTGTTTGTCTTGTGTTTATTGTTGACAATGTTTCAAATAAACTGTCATTCACAATGAAGTTTATTTATTGATTTTATTGTAACATGTTTTTAAAATATGTACCTTTCTTTACTTGTATAATTTGTACATGTATTTATTATTACATTTTCAGTATTTTAGTTTAAAAAGAATGAATTATATTGCAAGCCCATGTGAGTGTTTCAGTTATGTGCATATCTTATCAGACAGAGACAGAGATCAAGTGATAAAGCGAAAGAAGGAGGTAATGAGAGATCAAGTGACAAAGTGAAAGAAGGAGGGAATGAGAGCGAGTGACAAAGCGAAAGAAGGAGGGGATGAGAGAGCAAGTGACAAAGCGAAAGAAGGAGGGAATGAGAGCGAGTGACAAAGCGAAAGAAGGAGGGAATGAGAGCGAGTGACAAAGTGAAAGAAGGAGGGGATGAGAGCGAGTGACAAAGTGAAAGAAGGAGGGGATGAGAGCGAGTGACAAAGTGAAAGAAGGAGGGAATGAGAGCGAGTGACAAAGTGAAAGAAGGAGGGGATGAGAGCGAGTGACAAAGTGAAAGAAGGAGGGAATGAGAGCGAGTGACAAAGTGAAAGAAGGAGGGGATGAGAGCGAGTGACAAAGTGAAAGAAGGAGGGGATGAGAGCGAGTGACAAAGTGAAAGAAGGAGGGAATGAGAGCGAGTGACAAAGTGAAAGAAGGATGGAATGAGAGCGAGTGACAAAGTGAAAGAAGGATGGAATGAGAGCGAGTGACAAAGTGAAAGAAAGAGGGGATGAGAGCGAGTGACAAAGTGAAAGAAGGAGGGGATGAGAGTGAGTGACAAAGTGAAAGAAGGATGGAATGAGAGCGAGTGACAAAGTGAAAGAAGGAGGGGATGAGAGCGAGTGACAAAGTGAAAGAAGGAGGGAATGAGAGCGAGTGACAAAGTGAAAGAAAGAGGGGATGAGAGCGAGTGACAAAGTGAAAGAACGAGGGAATGAGAGCGAGTGACAAAGATACCGACAGAGAGTGTGAGAAAGTGAGAGACAGGGACAGGGAGAGAAGATAGAGAGAGAGGGACAGGGAGAGAAGATAGAGAGAGAGAGATAGCAGGAGACAGGGAGTGAGAGACAGGGAGTGAGAGACAGGGAGTGAGAGACAGGGAGTGAGAGACAGGGAGTGAGAGACAGGGAGTGAGAGACAGGGAGTGAGAGACAGGGAGTGAGAGACAGGGAGTGAGAGACAGGGAGTGAGAGACAGGGAGTGAGAGACAGGGAGTGAGAGACAGGGAGTGAGAGACAGGGAGTGAGAGACAGGGAGTGAGAGACAGGGAGTGAGAGATGGCTCATGGAGAAGTGAGGTGTTGTCGAGAGATGGACTGTGACTAGGATGAGACTGGACTGACTTGTTGGAGAGAATGGCAACTCCAACCGTGCTCCGGGCTGTCGTCATCGGAGCCACAAAGCTCCACTGGTGTGCCTGTGGGTCCCACCGCTCCACTGTGTTCAAGTAGGACCAACCGTCATGGCCGCCCACCGCATACATGGGACCCTCCAACACAGCAACCCCTGCAACACAACAACACAACATGTAGGGCCTTCCAACACAGCAACACATTGTGTAGGGCCCTCCAACACAGCAACCCCTGCAACACGAAAACACACAATGTGTAGGGCCTTCCAACACAGCAACATATTGTGTAGGGCCCTCCAACACAGCAACCCGTGCAACACAACAACACAATGTGTAGGGCCTTCCAACACAGCAACACATTGTGTAGGGCCCTCCAACACAGCAACCCCTGCAACACGAAAACACACAATGTGTAGGGCCTTCCAACACAGCAACATATTGTGTAGGGCCCTCCAACACAGCAACCCCTGCAACACGACAACACAATGTGTAGGGTCTTCCAACACAGCAACCCACGCAACACAACAACACAATGTGTAGGGCCCTCCAGCACAGCAACACATTGTGTAGGGCCCTCCAACACAGCAACCCCTGCAACACAACAACACAATGTGTAGGGCCCTCCAACACAGCAACCCCTGCAACACAACAACACAATGTGTAGGGCCCTCCAACACAGCAACCCCTGCAACACAACAACACAATGTGTAGGGCCCTCCAACACAGCAACCCCTGCAACACAACAACACAATGTGTTGGGCCCTCCAACACAGCAACCCCTGCAACACAACAACACAATGTGTAGGGCCCTCCAACACAGCAACCCCTGCAACACAACAACACAATGTGTAGGGCCCTCCAACACAGCAACCCCTGCAACACAACAACACAATGTGTAGGGCCCTCCAACACAGCAACCCCTGCAACACAACAACACAATGTGTTGGGCCCTCCAGCACAGCAACACATTGTGTAGGGCCCTCCAACACAGCAACCCCTGCAACACAACAACACAATGTGTTGGGCCCTCCAGCACAGCAACACATTGTGTAGGGCCCTCCAACACAGCAACCCCTGCAACACAACAACACAATGTGTAGGGCCCTCCAACACAGCAACCCCTGCAACACAACAACACAATATGTTGGGCCCTCCAGCACAGCAACACATTGTGTAGGGCCCTCCAACACAGCAACCCCTGCAACACAACAACACAATGTGTTGGGCCCTCCAACACAGCAACCCCTGCAACACAACAACACAATGTGTTGGGCCCTCCAACACAGCAACCCCTGCAACACAACAACACAATGTGTTGGGCCCTCCAACACAGCAACCCCTGCAACACAACAACACAATGTGTTGGGCCCTCCAGCACAGCAACACATTGTGTAGGGCAGCATCAACAACCCATGAAACACAATGTACAGGGGCATGGAACACAGCAACCCCTGCAACACACATTGCTGCCATTATCATAAGTTATGAATTTTCAATATTGTATATCACTCGATTATAAAGTTAAGTATGCCACAAATCATTAGTCAAACCCTAATGGCTAATACTCTGACTGCACTTCCTAGACAGACACACAGCCAAGCAGAGCAAAATGCAAAGTTCTTATATGACGCAGGACCCAGTCCTCAGCACTGCTCTCAGCCCGTTATACTTTATTCCCTGCCGAGTGCCTGGCAGACCTGTTCAACCAAACACCGTCTTGACCTGTCGGAGAGCCTCCATCCCTGCTACAATTAACGCACAATGATTACGCATACATACATATCCACCACTGTCTACTGCCAGGTACTCATTCAAACAGGATCTTGTGCAACATAGAGAGTGAACGTACTTGTCCTAGCTTCAAAACAACAACATCAAGATGATTCAAGACAAACAGACTGTTGTTCTACCCACTGTGCTCCAGCAACGTTGCCCAGAGACAGACTGTGAGGTGCTGCGAGGTCATTCACTCACCGAGGCCGTGTCTGTGTGTGGCCATGGCAGGCATGGGTTGCCAGACCTTCTTTTTAGGGTCATAACACTCCACCGTGTTGAGTGTTTTCAGTCCATCGCGCCCACCCACCACGTACAACTTGTCCTCGATGACAGCCACGCCAAACTGTAGACGGCGGCCATTCATGTTGGCAATCTGTGTCCACGTGTTCGTGCGTAGGTCGTACTTCTCGATACTAGTTGCCCCTAGCAACGCAAGCAACAAATCATATGTATATACTAATAACATGTCTGTGGTAAAAACTGAATTTTTGTTTGTTTTTGTGAGTGGTGTTTTGTGCGATCATAACTGTCATCCCAGCAGAATAATTAAGTTGGTATTATTTTTTATATTTTGGAAAATTCCATTAAAGTCTGAATTACTGAAGTTCGATATAATGACGTCGATAATTACAACGGAGCTAAAAAACACCACCCATGTCTTTGCGCCATGCATTAATATTTGTTTATAACAAAAATAGACCATTCAAAAGTACATATTTAATCGTAGAAATCGCCAGCAGGCACATTGTTTTTAGAACAATTCATGTGTACTTCTAGATTTTTCATCCCCACAGCAAATGCTTGAATTTAATCTTATTGGCTGAAACTATATTCAGTGATGATCATGACAAGCAGTACAAGAAATGGAGCACAATGCTGAATTCAACTACAAAACCACATGGCAACTAACGCTATATAGCCACAGAAATCGGCTGCATTTTGAAATGTTGACACTTACCAGTGAAACTTCAGTATTATTAAGTGTGAACTGCCGAAATAAACTGCCATTATTTTATGACATCGTTTTGCGGTATGCAGTTTAAATGTGCCAGTTAACATAGACTGTTTTTAAACAGATATTTTTAAAGGACATCTGAGAGATATTATTTGTTTACTAGATCAAAATAATAATTTTCTATTTATCATTTTAAAGAATATTTTATATACTACATATTTATTTGTCTTATTTCATTTTATTGTACGTAGGCACTATATGACTCAAACACCAGAAGTCCAGAACACATTCCTATTTCACATGAAATGTACAAGCTTGTTGAAAATGGCCAAATAAATACATAAATTAAATTACATTTTTAATTAAATTAATTAACACCTGCAAGTAATTGAACTTACCTTTGGACGAGTCCATCCCGCCGACAGCATAAAGGACTCCCACGGTGGACTTGCGGGGCTTGGTGCGTGCGTTCTGTAGTGAGAGACGGCGCTCCGGCAACAGGTGGTATTTCATCGCTTCCATCACCAGACTGATGCAGTCTCGGTCATCCTTCAGCAGCACGTTTGTCTCCACGTGGTCAGCTATGAACTGTCGGTCAAGGCAGACACACGTGAGGTGAGATGAGACAGACAAAGAACTTGGACAATGAGGAGATATCCTGTTTGTTATTACCACGATACTAACATTTCTATAGTGTCATATATAGAATAAATAAATAGATATTTTAACATAGTATATTAATATACATACATTATGTATGTTTTCTCTCTCTTACAAACACTGTAGGCTGTTGAATGTAGTGTTGTGAACAGCATTGGATGTGACGCTCAACAAAATAAATGTTATCATATCATAAAGAACTTGGTCCATGAGATGGTACATTTTTTATTAATACCCCGATACTAACATTTTAAAATACACCATGTTCATAAACTGTTTTAATGATGTCGAAATGAAAATTACTGATGCAATAAAACAAGTCTTATGCAGGTTTGAAACAGGTGATTCAGCCATGTGACAATTACTACCTGAAGACCATTTATATCTGCAAATATCCACCATCACTTATAGCCAGGTACTCATTCCTACAGCAGAGTTAACTGGAGCAATGTAGAATGAACCTACACCGAAGCACTAAAACAGCAGCAAGAAGATTAAAATATGAGATATCTCAACTGGGCATCCAATGCTCTGACCATTACACTCAGTGGAAACCGGTGAAGCGTGACAAGACTTACCTGGGGAGAAAGGAGAGGCAGTTTGACGTGAGCCAGCAGCTGTCCCAGGTGTTGACTGCGCTTGGCCACATCATGCTTGACCCACATGATGAGAGAGTGGAAGACCGTCTCCTCGTTCGGCACGTTGATGTCCTCACTAGCAAGTAGTGTCGCTATGTCAGCTGGTGGCAGCAGTAGGAACTCCTGGTTGCGCATCACATCCACAAAGAACTCCTGGAATGATACAATAGGAAAACAACTCCAATGAGCAGTACATAACCCCACACATACACAACACAACACAACCAAACTTTAGTTATCCTTGTAAGAGCAGTTGCATTGTCGTTTGGACGGGGGTTTGTGTATGTGCACATGAAAGCCTTGGCTTGAGCATAATTAACCTAAATTATCTAAAAAGTCTAAAAAAGGTAAAGGTATCTTATATAGTGCAAGATCCAGTCCTGATGACTGCTCAAAGCACTTTAAACTTTACTCCGTACGAGACCTGTTCACTCAAACACCATCTCAAGTTCTCCAGGAAGCAATCAACCAAAGTGGAATTAATGTGCGAGGTTAATCGTACAAATATCCACCACGTTCTATAACTAAATACTCATTCATTCAGCTTGATGAACTGGAGCAATGTAGCATGAACAAAATTGCCCAAGGTTTAACACTGCATCACAAATTTTAACCCAGGTTCTCTGAGTCAAGAAACCAAAGCTCTACCCCTGAGCCACTGCTCTCTACTAGGTACTCCGTGGAGCGAGGGTTGGCTTCAATAGGACAACAACAAATTTAGATCATACAAGTTAAAACATTACCTGCCAGTGGCTCTGCTGTTTTATGATGACCATAGACAAGACAGCTAAATGTCAGCCTGCCCAGGCTGATATGCTCCCATCGAAATGACATGTAGACAGATCTCTAGACAAAGCTATGGACCTACCTGAACGTAGTTGTTGGCGACCTTGTATAGGTCGACACAGCCCTGTGTGTCGGCGAACTGTCGGATGCCGATACAGTTGGAGGGATGGAGCTGCTTCATGAGGAAGCCACAGCACGCCTCCACCACCTCGGACATCTGCAGGAGGCGGGCCGTGGACAGCAGGTTCTCCACGGTGTCCTCCTTCAGGTCAATGTGACCTGCAAACACACATAAACTTGTTATGTTAATTGGATTTTTATTTAAACTGACTTAGTTCAACTAAATTTATTTAAACTGGCTTTGTTCAACTAAATTTATTTAAACTGGCTTACTTAAAATAAAATTGTGACGTGTTCTAACGAAATGAGTCGTATGTCAGCGAACTTGATTTCGAGAAAACACCGCATAAACATGCAACGATGAATTTCGACGATTTTGACTTTTTGTCCCCAAAGTATACTTTGGTATCTTTTTTGTCAATTGGCTATGCTTATTTCTCGTTTATATTATTATTTAGTACAATTTATAGACTTTTTAGACACACCACGTAACATTTCACGCATGAATTCAGTAAAAACAGAACCGATAAATCGCACTAGTTCATGTCGCATTCTTTGGGGTTTCGCTAAACGCATGGCGGACTTATTTGGTACTACAGGAAAGCCCCGGACGCCCTCTTTCGGATTCTTGTAGTGGAAATTCCCACTGACGTCAGTGTAAGCCAATAGCAGCGCTTAATGCGAGAGGCCTATCTGTGAACAAACGTCACTAGACGCCGTGAGGAGCTGACAGCGGGACCCTGATTGGCTTAGAGCTGTGCGCTCTCGCTAGCCGTAACAACGTGGAATTGATCGGGTCGCTGCTACAAAACATTGCTAAATACTCGAATTATGTTGTAATAATTTCAGTAAACAGTTAGCTTGATATATCTTCGACAGCGAGCATGCCTTGGGAGTTTATTTCGAATGCATCAAATGGAGTAATAGAAGCAAAACGGCCGATTCTGGTTCGACAATGTACTCGACTGTGTGCTTATGTGACCGCGAACTTCAAATGCGTTTTTCTCCATTTGAAACTTTCTACCCTAGGCATGTTCAGTGTCCAATAACTTTGGCTGTGTGTGAAATATGTCCATAATGTTTACACCGTTGGAAAGATTAATACATCTTCTTTCCGACGGTGTGACTAATTAAATTTTAATTTTTTCTGACATACGACTCATTTCGTTAGAACACGTCACAATTATTTAAACTGACTTACCCGGGTACTTCAACTAAATTAATTTAAACTGGCTTGCTCCAACTAAATTTAGTTAATCCGGCTTACTTTAAATCAACTTATTTAAACTGACTTAGTTAAGCAAAATTTATTTAAACTGGCTTACTTCAGTAACATTCATTTAAACTGTCTTACTTCAACTGAATTTATTTAAACTGGTTTAATTCAACTATTTTATTTAGACTGACTTACTTCAACTAAATTTATTTAAACTGGTTTATCACAACCGAGGAAGTGTCCTGAATGACACTACACGAACAAGCATTTTAATTAGATAATATATACCACATATCAATATATTTATGTTGTTCTTGTAGTATTATAATATTTATTTCTTATTAATTTATTCTAACGATTATTGCTAACACTGCTGAACAGAGATCTGTTTAGAATTTTAGTGTTTAAATAAAACTATTATTTTTATTATGACACCTTCATTGATGTAGTCCCACAGACACTCACCTGTGTATGCGTAGTCCACGAGTGCAGCGAGAGCATCGGGATCGATCTGTTTTAGTGTCACTTCATTCTCGGTTGCCTCCCTCACGTCGCTCGTGAACATCGCTGCGAAGTAGTCTGACGCGGCGCTGAGAACCATGCGGTGCGCGTGGATGCGGCGCCGTCCCACCACCAGCACCACATCACACAGCTGCTTCTTCTCATAGTAATATTCCATCTTACGGATCATGCGCTCAGAGTGGTTGATGGAACGGTAGCGTTCATCTGATATGTCCGTGTCCATTGTTGTCACGCCACACCGGCGACGAGACTGTCACTGTCGACGCTGTGACACTCTCGACACTGTCACAGTGACGACACTGTGACGATGTTGACACTCTTCACACTGTGGCACTATTGGCACTGACACACTCAGTACTCTCAAAGACAGACACTGTGACACACTCTTGAGTTGACGCTGTCCGTGGTTAATGGCAATCAGTTCCTGTGGCGCCAACACAAACAAGTTGTTAATTCATCTTGTATTCATAATTTACCAACTAAATGCATTAGATGCACAAATGGATACAAACATTTTTTTAATAAACACAATGATAATCATGTTTTGAACAGATATACCATACCGTATTATCCCCAATAGGTGTGAATGGCACAAATGCAATAGTTCGAATGCACTTCTGTTAATTTCTCACAAAGCAACACAAGCTATCACAAGCTATCAGTGTCAGAGGTGAACAAATGACACTAACTAGACACTCATTAGAACATTGTGCTAGCTTGAAAGTTTAGCTTTATCTGGAAACCTGTCCACCCATCTTTTGAACAGATAAAATCTGTTTGTGATGAATAGAAATTTCATTGAACGAGTAAAAAAATTTGGACCGAAAAGGGTCATTCAGAAATGTTATATGCTTGACAATCATGCTTTGAAAATGAACGTAGGCTGCCACCAAAATATTTCAGATGCACCCTACTTGGTCCTTATTAATAGCTGGTAAGTACCAGGGCATTGACGTGCACATTTATGTGCACAGTCGGTGAAATGGTCATTTTTTCCTACCAAACTCAAATAAACTGTTACACCCAAGAAGTCACATCGCATTGCTTTTGTCATGCAGCTTCAGCAAATTGAATCTCTCGATGTAGTGATTTGAAATACGAATTGGTTATGAAATTCCAAAACGTAACATTATTAAGAGGGTTAGGCCTTAGGGTTATACAGTTGTATACAGCGTAGTGCCATTTAAGATGCTTATGTGATTAGAAATCGTAATTTTTTTTTTTTTTACATTTGACTTGTTGACAGATCTACACAATGTCTACCATATAAAATATGACACCATATTCCCGTTTTAGTGCAGAAATGTGTATTAACAAAAAATGAAAATTAACGCCACTTAGTATCCAAAAGGGGCTGAGCATAATGGCACCACCCAGTAGCTAAAAACGTCAAAATTTGACAAAATTCTTTAAAATGCACTGTGGCTTGGTGGAGTTCATGCTCGTCAAATCATGGTCATGTCTTCTAAATTGTATGTCCTTATGTTTGGGCAGTGGCTGTTCAAGTGTTTCAGCCTCCCCCCTTTAATATACAGTGTAACTAACAATAAATGTGTAATAAAAAATACAGTTGGCCTGTTTTTCCAAGTAGGGTCCAGTTAGAGAAGATTTTTTGCCTAGTTAAACCAACAACCAATAAAAGCCACCCAAATACAGATCTATGATATGACTGCGCAACTTTTTATGGCAACTACAACTTACTGAGATGAAATGATAACTGAAATGAACAACTGGAAAATTGGCAAGGACTGGGGTGCTGATTAATGTACAAGAAAAGAACCTTCCCTTCTAGTTCATAGCCTCCAGTATAACACTACAGCTTGAGGTTCAAAATGTGCAGGTGTAGAAGCAGATGTTGAACTATTTTTACATGCTGTATGGTAAGAACCCATTATTTGGGTTATTTCAGGAGAAGGCAGAAACATCACACGGTAGAGCAGATAGGCAGTACTGAGATCTGCAGGGTTACCAGGTATATCACAGTGAGTCATGATAACTTTATCTTTAATCTTCAACATGCAGGAAACTACGAGATATTGGCCTCAGGTCACACTGGCTTCCATAAACACCAGCGGCTTAGACTCGATGGCTAGTGGGCGCCGGGCGGCACTGTGGGCCTGGAGGTAGATAAGTCTACAGGATTGGAGACTTTGGGTTCTTGCTGGATCCAGTAACACTAATTAATTGTACGACCAAGATGTGCAGAAAATTTTGACTTTTCAGAGGAACTGCAAAGTTGTCACCTGCATTTGACATTATATACATTTAAAGGGTGGCTGAAATGCTTGAATGATCATTTAAATGATTTGTTGATCGTTGTAACACCATGTGTGATAAGGCACCATATTCTTGTTTTTACGTAGAAATGTAAATCAATTAAGTAAATAAGAAAAATAAGAAAATATGCATTGATTAGATAGAAGCGACTCAAACCAAATGCAGATATGTGGAAGAACTTTTGAAAAATATTTCATGGTCAGATATCATGTAAAGCGTAAATGTTCTTGTGCTTGGACAAAGGTTGTTCAATCACTTCAGCCCCCCTTAATATTTAAGGTTTACCCAATTTATGTTCTGTTATTCAACAGTTTTTAATACGCACACATAAATCCCTTTTCATTATGTAGTTCTCAAACTTAGATAACAAGACTTCTCACTATAAGAAGATAGTGCTGTGTCACCTTTAGATTTGAGTGTTTTCACAACCGATGAGAGTACTTCTCACACTCTGATGAAAGCAAGAAAGAGTGTCAACCATCAATCAAAATTACACCTGTACCAATACACAGAAAAACACCCAACTGACACAATTTGACAGCTCTGATATTGCACTGCACAAACATATCATTTCTACTCACTCGACATTTCACTAGTCCTCACAGAAACAACCTGCTATTTATGTTGGGAACTATTTCATCGGGGAATGGTGGACGAAGCCCATAATATAGTCTTACATCAACAAAGTACTCCTAATTCAAAAACTTAGTTACCACCCTGGTTGTGGGAAATGGAACAGACAACCATGATTAAAGGGAAGCATTCCATTAGTTTGTAGGACCATGTAATACAATACACAGTGGAACACTTCACCAAATGTTGTTAAACACTATTGCCAGCTATAGCTTCAAAATGTTATCTGAATTTCTGAATTTTAAACGAAGACTGCCCTCTACTCAAATTTGAATTAACAAGATTTAACAAGATTGCCACCTAGAGAATCAACTCTAGATGGCAGGTGGACAAGGAAGCCCTTTGGCTTATCGAAGTCCAACCTATCTATTTAGGTAGTGAATCCTTGATAAAGATTACTCATGATTCCTCATGCAGGGCTCGATGACCCGACAGGTGTTTCAAAGCTGTTGGGCCAGTTCGGGCCACCGGTTTTTAAATTCTACTGGCCTGGTGGGCCAGTGGTTTCAATCCCCTACTGACTACCATCGACGTTTCCGTAACCCGACCCTTCACAGAAAAATAGAACGAACTTAATAACATTAGTCTGTTTATTAACATTAGTTTTGTTACATTTTATCTATAACTTATTACACAACTGTGTCTAAAATGTTGTTGTGTATACACGAAGACTTCCATGTACATGTACTGTGGAAGTCATATTTTGTAAACGCCCACATGATTGGCTAATGGCGGGAATCATTCATTATTCACCCAATCAGCGATCTTGTTACATGTTGCCGTTGGCTATGGGTGGTAGGCGATGTCGTTGTTGTCTGTGTGAATGATAAAATGCTAGTGCACATCCCGTAATGGAAAGACATCTAAGCAACTTGTTATACTATCAAACATTTGACCGTGTTGCAGGTTTGGCACATTTCCGGGAAAAACTGGTTTTAGACAGGGCAGTGGGAATAACCCGGTATTTACCGGTAATTACCGGGAAAAGTGGTATTTACCAGTAAATATGTGGGAATAACCCTATAATTTATATTACCACTGGCTAGTTACTGTCCATTTATAATTTATTTAATATATTCATCTAAAGTTAACAAGTTCACTAGTTACTAGTTCAGATGTATCCTTGTATTTGTTTAAAACATGAAGTCAACAAGATATTCAAAAGAAAACTGATCATTTAGTAACAAATGTCAGTGTCATTCTCACACAGGACAATGCCAAGTACTAGACTAAAGTCTAGTACTGTCAGGTGTCAGTTGGTAATCTGTTTAAGGAACAAAAGAAATGTTGGGCTCTGGACATTGGCAGACTCTACTGTACCCACTCAGCAAACATTAGTTACCATATCTTGACATTCAGACTTGGGGAAAAATACAGGCTAACTGTAGACATCTGTAGTCATTGTCTCTGTGAGCCCAAATCAGCTCCAGCTTAATATTTGAACTTGTAATCTGCTGGGATCCTCTGCTGGGAAGCCATGTATCTCAGAACCAGTGGACCAGAGTAGACAGGCACTTTCTGTCAGACATTTTGTTACTGAACTTGAAGCAGTGGTAACTGGTCAGTTAGCATCATGAGCGGAAGAGGAGGTAGACCGTTCGACAATGTGTGGCAATTTCTTTGCAAAATTGAAGAAGAAAACAGCAAGATAAAAAAGCCCAATGCATACAATGTCAGGCACTTGTGAGTGCCAAGGCTGACAGATTGAGGATGCATCTGAGGAAATGTTTGATTAAACAGGTAAATGCCAAAACCAGTGACATTATATCTAGATATGACCACAATAGCATTTGATTAAAAATGATGTTTAAACTTAATTAATCCTAACAGTGCATATAATTATATGTTGCTAGTAATTGTAATTACCATTTTATCTGTGGTATTCACAAATCTTTCATTTTTACCAAATTCACTGAACATTGTCCACAAATTGCAAAGCAAAATAATTGTCTTGAACATATAATTATCAGAAGCTAAGAAAAATCACAAAAGGATATAATTATCAAATTATATAATAATCATGAAGATAGTTCTATGTTGGCCTTCTGACTCATGTGTTCCTAACTCATCACTGTGTACCTGCATAAGTATGGTTGCCTTTTATCACCCACTGTAAGCCATGTGGCACATGGCATGGATTACCCATGGTGCAGGCACACATTTAATCCTTTCAATGTCTATTGAAAGAATGCCCATCAATAAATCTCCACTATAAAATGGTTTTATATTATGTATTTGTATTTAGTAAATGTCATAACTGGGATAAAATATAAACAGAAAGTATACTGATGTATACCAGTACTGATGTATAAATACACATGTATCATTATGGTGATGGTACAGTAACTTGTATTGCAAAAATGGTTCAAATGTAATGCCTTTAATAGTTTTTCCCAGGTAGTCTGGTATTTACCACTATTTGAGGTTTTTCCCAGGATGGTAATTACCACCCGGTATTTACCAGGGTGGGAAAAACATGCCAACCCTGCCGTGTTGTAAAAGACCATTCCTGCAGCGGTGGATTTTGTAAAACAGTCTTGGAAGAAAGAGGGCAATTATTTTGGACAGCATTCACACTGTCACCGGCGCACGTGGGCTCTCAGCCTCGCACACAGATGCGATGTTTACATAGTCATAGGCTAGCCTGTCATTAAATGGGACAGGGGTTATCTGCGTTCTAATGCTAATTTATCACGTATGCCAAGTAACAATTTTCAGGCACAACCTAAACTAAGAAATGTTTTTCATGACAGACAGGTATAGTTTCAAGCCCCCCCTGTATACCTGTCAAAACAATAAAAGTCATGAATTCGATTTCTTTGGCCTTGCTTTAGTCTCAATGCAATTATGCAAAAATTGACTATTAATAGAAAGTGTCAATGAGTAAATCAATTATTAATATTAAATATGAAAAAGTTTGTTTTTATACTGTCCGAGCTCATAAAATGTAGTTTTACGTTTTTGTTTTATATTATTTTTCGAATTTAAATTGTCTTTATTATGTGATATGTAGAAGAGACACAACACTGACAGAAGACGTTGACTGTAGTCATTAAGGTTGATATTTAATTTCTCAAAATATGTAGTAATCCATGTAATAGTCTATAAATGAATGTGCTAAAATTTTAATTCTGAAAAAATTATATTTAAAAAAACATGCAACATAATAGCTTCAGAAAGTCTTCATGATGTCACTCCTGTCGAAACTTGATCTTCTAAAGCAATGAGCACATCGGTAGCAGCATATTACAATATTCGGGCCAGTAACTTTTGAGGGGGCCAGTAACTTTTCAAATCTACTGGCCCCCGGGCCAGTGGATACAAAAGCTTAATGTCAAAGCCTGTCATGCTGACTGTTTTATATTGGATGTTTCACTAAATTATTTGTTGCAATAAAACAAAACAAATAGGAAACGTAGCCTCAAAAGCTCAGCATAACAAAATACTTAACTTTGGCCTAGATCGTATATTGACCAGTTTACTGATCATTCTACATTTTGGTGACTGGTGAGACAGGGTCAATGGCAATACTGGCAAAGTTCATTCCATACTACACTTCAACCTGACTTGACTAAAACTAGATGGCACCTATGTAGAATTTGGACCCACCTCAATTTTGCCATTGTAACTGTATCTCAGCATTGATACTTGATTTTGTTAATTCAATCATTTAACATCATCTTGCGCATATTTATGTTTTATAAACATCGCGTTGTAGCAGACTTTTGAGGCCGAAAAGACAGCGCCGTCGGCATAAACAAATGGTTTATAGCTCATTCCATGTGCACGGCCAGTAATACATGCACTGCTGCGCTTGCAACTGGCACAAATTGGAGTGCTCAAAATGCGAAACATAAATATACCGGGGGATGCTGATTGATCATGTTTATGATTAGAAATTGTGTGAGGTATCCAATTATAGGCAAATATACACTTATAATGGCAAAATTGAGGTATCCGAAACTCCGAAATCTACATAAGTGCCAAATAGACTTTTACCGGTTCTGGACAGAACCAGCTAACAAAGCAGGTAACCGCAAACAAATGGAGTAAAGATAATCACGTTTACAAATCAAAGAGAGTTTAGTTTTAATTGCAATGTGTACCCATTTTAGCATGAGAATCGTAAGTCTCGTGTAGTGGCAGATTAGGTAAGAAAAAGCGGGGAACAGAACTGCAAAGTCAAAACACGACAAAAGATTCACGAAGTAAACACACCGGAAATGTCACATTATCGGCGCCCATTTAATATCGTTAAACGCCGTGCCTCAATAGACATGCTCATTTTATAACGGACAGTATTCTCACTGTTGTTGTTATTGTTAAATTCGCTAACAATTAAGACTAGTTGGGACGAGCCCCGTTATGACAATGTCGAGGTTTCTGTGACAAGGCTAGAGCCTTGATTGAAGGTTTTTAACCCGACTGCAAGTGCAAGCGAATGACTTGCTGTCAGTGTCAATGCATGACTCAATGACAATTAATTCACTCTGCTAATAATTATACATCACCTGGAACGGTAGTTCATTGAGACATAAACAGGAGAAGCACTCCTCTCATAAATAAGATTAAAATATATCTACCTAGATGATGTCTGTCCATGTAATATCGCGGATGAAAAGCATTGGCATCGCAGTCGCCATCGCGTTTCACGAGTTTGACCAATCCGAGCGATTGGCTAATCGCACTACGATTTGACGAAGGGCAACTATTACCCAATCGCACAACAGGTTTGAACAATGTAGGCCTATCCGTTTGTATTTCAGAAGGATTTCATCTAGATCACGAGCGTCGCTATGTTTGTAACATACTATCAAAAACTATAAAGTACAATAAAAAAATAAAGGTTCAGTGTTTGGTCATTTGTTTTATTTAGAATTGATTGATTTAATTATGTTTAAAATATACCTTGATAGATCGATCGAGACTCATATGCACAGTTGCACACACGCACGCACACACACCATTCCAGGTTGATTGTGGGTAGATCCCTATTCTGGTATCAGACTGCACATTCCGTACATTGTTGTAGTGTCAATGGGAGTGTTGAACATTTGTTGTTATCAAAGTGGGGTGCTGTTGAAGATTTCTCATTGCTGACGGGGGGGGGAGAGAGGGCACTTCTAAATCTTTGCCGTTCTTTTACCATTTAAAATTAAACCTACCTCAAAGTGAAACTCCTTCTCCGAAGCAGCCTCATTTGCTTCACTGGAAGGGGTGTACACAAAATAAACACTTATATATCACCCCCCCGCCCACGGTATCGCACACACGAGGTAGAAATAAGTCTATAAGTTATATAATTTTACTGTTTTTTGTTTTGCAAAAGAAATGGATGCTCTCTTGTGCATGATTGATAACAATAAATCTGCTAGTATTTATTATTTACCCCTGTAAGGCGTCAGTAGCTACATACTGGTGTTGTACCCTGTTCGGTATTTCACAGACCCAAAAAGAATAATACCACAACTGTTGGGAGCACAGTCGAGTGGGTCGGAGAGAAAGACCACAACTAAGTCTATGCGAGGTGATTACAGGTGACACAATCGCACCAGCATGTGTGCTTTTTACCGATACAGGCAATTTGGGAGGTATGACAGTCCTAAGTTTTGAAATAGCGGCATGTGTAACTAAAATACTGTACCCTGTAAGTACATTACCATTCAACTCAAGCTTCTTCAGTTGCTGAGTCAACTCTGTGGAATACACTCCCTGGAATACACTTCCTGGAATATACTTCCTGGAATATACTTCCTTCAGTTAAAAACATTAACTTGGCTGAGTGACCCCCACCAATAGAGTAGTGATATAGTTAGTATTGGTGATTGGTAATATCTTTAGGATTGGTAGGCCAGCATGCTTGCTGTGTATATGTATCTATTGTATATATATTATATATATATATATATATACAATATATATATATATATATATATGCATGTGTGTCTGTGTATGTGGTCAATTACACAATTAAAGGGTAGAAAAATTCAATTAAGTTGGCCTATCTCAATCCTCACGTCTTACATTGCTGCTTTGTACAGGAGGCTGTATGTGACAACGAGCACATAAACATTATTACATTTCACTGCATCTGATAACCTCCTTGTTAACCTCGTCATTTAACCCCCCCCCAGCTTCTTGACATACATACCCATCCAACTCTTGGCAAGTTTGCACTGTCCTTGACTATGAGAATGCTAAATCCACTGGTTTTGATACTCCAATGAGCTCACATTCTGAGGATAATGGCACTATTGAAGTTACTTATTTACTATTATTACAGTCAGACTCAACGTGATGCACCCAAACTTCTTAGAACATATCACTACCTAACAACCAGACGCCACCATCTCCTAAACACTGACACGACAATCAAGAAACATAACAACTCAAGAAACAAATGCATTTTATTTCTTACATTTCCTTGTAAAAATATGGAAAAAACCTGTGATCAATGACTGTGTAACACAGCCACTGCTTTTATCTACATGCATACATGTTAGTATATATGCTAAATAATTAACAACTTCACACACTGATATGGTCACACATTATATATCACAATGTCCATGTGTTCGTTCATCTTAAAGTGGGGGAATCTGTTCCTAGGTTTTACTTTTTTATTACAGTATACATGTTGAAGGTTTACTGCCTGTCAGATTGTGTTTACCTGGTAGTTATTTAATTAAGCTTGGAACAATGTCACAATTTGACAGATTCCACCCACAATATGTTCAACTGGTAAACAAAACATCCAGTTTCAAAACAAAAAAACTGATTGGCAATAATGCAGAGGCGAGCAGTGTTATCCACAGTACCCCTTGATGTTTAACTTTCCCATGTTCTAGGCAACAGACTTCCTGTTACAAATTACTGCTCTGCCATATCTGAGCTGAGAATTTAACATATTTCAGAAATGCACACAACAAACAAAATTAATATACATGGAATGTACTAGTCATATATGCAAACTATTTATGTTGTAAGAAATTAACTCACTTTGAAGCATTATTTGAAATGTGTGACATTTGATCCATCGTCTTGGGATCTTGGTCATGAACTGGTGTATGCATCAGATGTTGGCTGTAGAGGGCTGGCAGGTGGTGTCTCTCGTCTCTGTTCACAGGAGAGGCTCTCTGGTTGATTAAGTTGCCTCCTTCACTTTTCTCTTGTGCCAGTTTTGGTCTTGAGACAGTTTTTTGGCATTACCCATTGAAATATCATCATAATAATGCTCCAAAATAAGTTAATTTCTTACAATATAAAATTAATCTCTGTTTGAATGTATGTTAGGTATCTTTGATACTTAACAATCTGTGGTCTTTTTAAACTAGTGATAATTAAAAAGACCACAGTGAAAGCATAAACATCAGGATTGTTAACGAATGCATACAATACATTCGAATGTGTAACTTTATTTGAATGCAAACGCAAATGCCTTTTTCTATGAACACATTCAAATGCAAATGTTTGGTGGTTGCATTTGAATGTGAATGTTTATGGTTGTGTCCAAATGCGAATGTTCATTTGTGTTATGCGTGTTATTGTGCTGTTGGCCTATATAAAAATATATGTACAGTTTAGCATGAAATATAAAAACCATAAGACTATATATTTTTAATAATAATAATATACAAACATGATATTTAGTCTCAAATGCTCTTTTCAATATGCATAAATAAAAAATGACTATTTAAGGCCAACTGGAATAGCAGGGTTATCAACAGCATGTATTATAGGTGACTTGTATGATGTTAATAATCAAGATTATCTAATTACATAAAAGATGCTGGTTAGACATTACCTCGCAATTCATCAGTGGATGAGTGGGAAGCCATGTAGGAGTTTCCTATTGCCTTGTGTGAAAAGGAACACTGATTAGTAGGTTAGTGAGCTAGTGATTGGTTCAGAGAATCATTGGCACTGGCAGGACGGGTAACAATTATGTTTGCAACATGCTTGGCATTCGAATGTGAATGCAAATGGCTTGCATTTGAATGCAGATATTTATGGTTTGCATTCAAATGTGCTGAAAATTGAACAACTGCATTCGAATGCACACAAAATTATCATTTACGAATGAGCATTTGAATGACGTTTGCATTCGTTAGCAAACCTGATGTACATTCAAACATTTAGAGACAACATTTATGTTTTATGTACAACATGATATGATATTCAGCCAAACACTCACCTGTGCACTTTGTGCAATTATAAAAACAAAACGTGTACATCTTAACTATTGTTACGCAAATCTGAAACATATTATGTTTTAAATTCATGTAACTCAGTTTTCTCGGGCAACAAACCATAATATTATTACAGTTTATTGCTTGAGCAAAATATAAATGTTCTACGCAAACAAACATGTGTTCATCAGCAATTTGGCACAGTGAAATATGCAATGATAAAACACTACTTTGGCAACTAACACAGTGAAACGGCTTCCTACAAAATCACCGGGTCATGTAATCACCAGGTCATGTAGCAACTGACGCGTCCAACACAGGCACCAACTTTGTCATCATCTCAAATATCAATAAAAGTCTTACAAATGCAACTTTTCAATCATCAGTGCAATTCTTCAAACGGCTACTTTGTGATCTTCAACGCAACTGTTCTGGCCGCTACTTCGTAATCATCTCGATTTCACGCGGTTTCTTGATCCAGTGGCCAAAGCCGTTGCTGGCGATGTGATTGTACAGGGTGGTCTTGGCTGTCTGGTAGTCCACACTCGCCTGTTTCGCTTCGTGGTATGTTGCAAGAGAAAGCAAGGAGGGTTCCTGGCTGAGCTTAGCCAGCTCGTTAAAGCGAAAGAGAAAGCCGGCCTTGCACAGACGACTCGCTCCAGTTGTGCCAGTCTTGAAGGGCGACCTGAAACAGTTGACCACGGTGAGTCAGTGGCTCATGTACACCTCTCTCATACGCACGCATCTGTCTCGGTAAGAGTGACAGTTGGGGGAATATAGACATCTACACACTTCACCTAACGCTGTCATAGTCATCATACACACTTGTTTGCACAGTTGTCATGGTGTCTGTCAATGGTCATAGTCATCACATGCATCCGTCTACACAATGTCATCACACGCACCCGTCTACACACTGTCATCACACGCATCGGTCTACACACTGTCATCACACATGCTTGGTCTACACACTGTCATCACACACACACCTGTCTACACACTGTCATCATACGCCCCCATCTACACACTGTCATCACACACACCTGTCTACACACTGTCATCACACGCACCCGTCTATACACTGTCATCACACATGCACCCGTCTATACACTGTCATCACACATGCATCGGTCTACACACTGTCATCACACACACACCTGTCTACACACTGTCATCACACGCACCTGTCTACACACTGTCATCATACGCCCCCATCTACACACTGTCATCACACACACCCGTCTACACACGCACCCGTCTATACACTGTCATCACACGTACCTGTCTAGACACTGTCATCACACGCACCCGTCTATACAGTGTCATCGCATGCACCAGTCTACACACTGTCATCACATGCACCAGTCTACACACTGTCATCACATGCACCAGTCTACACACTGTCATCACATGCACCAGTCTACATACTGTCATCACACACACCCACCTAGTCATCTACACACTGTCATCACAAGCACCCGTCTACACACTGTCATCACACGCATCTGTCTACACAGTCATCACAAGCACCCGTCTACACACTGTCATCATACGCACCCATCTACACACTGTCATCACATGCACCAGTCTACACACTGTCATCATATGCACCCGTCTACATACTTTCATCACACACACCCGTCTACACACTGTCATCACACACACCCATCTACACACTGTCATTACACACACCAGTCTACACACTGTCATCACAAACACCTGTCTACACACTGCCCTTTATCTTTGTCAATGATCTCAATCTGCACTCACTAAACTACACATTTCCCACACACTTATTTACAAATTTCCTTTGTATCTGTTAATTATCTCAGTCTGTAAACACACCTGTCTACACACTTCCCCTGTCCATCAATGACATGTCTATATACACACCTATCTACACACTTCCAGCTATGACCATCAATGATCTGTCTACATATACACACCTGTCAACACACTTGCCCCTGTGTCCGTCAATGATCTCGATTTGTTTGTCAGCCCCGCACCAGTTGATGCTGTGGTTGAAGAGATTGTCGGTGCCGCTCTGGGGCAAGTAGATGGTGACACGCCCCACGTAGGGGTGTCTCAAACTGAAGCCTGGCGGCAGGTAGGCAGCAATGTTGTCATCAACTCGACAGCAAACTGCCCTCACTATGTGGCCCTGGGTGTACAGATGACCTGGGAACACAACAGCAACAGTGACAGACTATCTTAGTTTTGGCGTCAATAACTGGTGGTCTTGAGGTGTTAGAAACATCCCTATTTCCTGTGTGATACGTCTACCATATTGGTATGTTCAAATAAGTCCTCTCTTTTCGCATGTTAATTTGTATTTGATTGGGTGCTTCTATGGGCACCTCCGAGCCTCCCTCAAAAGGTAAATGTATATATTTGCCTGGTCCTGCCTGGCATCACTTGTGTATTCACTGGCTTGTGTATTCACCGACCCTATGGCCTCTAGTTCCAGCAGTCTACAGTTGATGGACTCAGTCTGACCTGTGATTGATTTATTATTAGTGCCTAGCTGAGGCTTATGTCAATAACATATTAAATCCATCTTACACTGACAAGTTGCCAGCAGTTTCCCCTGAATGTTAACGGTGTAGACTGGCTGAAATGTATGTTTTTATTTGAATAATTGTCACAACTAAGAACGTAATTACTAATTGTAATAACTTTGTTGATAACATGTTCATAACATTTGCAAGCAATTTCGTGTTGTGAAGTAACACAGCTCTCACCTAGTGTTATACTGTTGAGATAAATCGGCTCAAGGAAGTGGCTCAGCAGCGCCCCCTGGAGGCCAAGGACATTCCATTTGAGCAGTTTGTCACTGCAGCTCATCGTCACCAGGGGTTGACCTTGTCGGAGGTCATCCAACCTCTGCACTTGACTGTGGTCGCGTGTCGCAGACGTCCCTCGGCCTGTCGGGCAGGAAACAAGGATGACATATTTAATTTATTTTGCATGAACATCATCAGAAGCCAGACTCAGAGGTACAAAATCTGTTCCACTGCAAAATCAGTCCCATCCCGCCACACTGTGCATGCACATCAGCTGTGCTTGTGCGATCTGGCTATTTCTTGCGAACACTTTAGCCTCATTAGCCTGATCAGTAATAGACAATAAATCTTACTGGTTGATCACGTGAGGAATATAACATCGAAACCAAGACAAGGAGCACCAGGGAAGAAATTTAACAGACGCAAATAATATGGCAGATTGGATTCATTTTAAATGGAGACCATGGGAAATTAGTCCTATCTCCTCGCGAGAATCTCGCAGATGGAACTAATTTTGCATGGGGGACAGATTTCATGCCACACACATCAGGACTCCAGAGTTTGTCAATCTCAAAACTGATAAGCCATATTAAAGCTATCAACAGGTGGGTGGATGCGCCATGGGGAAAAAGATGTTCTGATAATGGTTTACCACTGCGAACATGTCATTTACCAAAATGTCATGGATCTGGCTTGTATATGTTATCATGCCATAGTTAAACACACACGCGCATGCATGCGCCATGCATGTAGCCATGCACGACTTCTGGTTGCACGCACACATGTATGAACATATGCATGCATGGCATTAGATGCACATGTGCAGCCACGCACATAACACACAGTGTCACACATGCAAAAGGCAAAGCAATGTCAAACTTTTGAAAGAAACTGTGTGGTCTGGATAGCTGAGCCCGCACCCACCCCACAACTATGTTATTCGAGTTTTGCCATTGCTGTCGAACTGTGTAATATGCCTTCAATGTAATATGCTCTCTGCCACACAATGTAGCAAGATCTGGCCCACCTGTACTGGTCTTCACTCTCAGCTGACCTTGACCCTGGTCAGTGAAGGTCGGGTAGTGGACACCCTCACAGATGAGGTCAAGTTCCTTGTCACTTAGCATTGTGTTCTCGCTGCAACCAAACACAGAGCAACTTTCTGTTCACAAATACACACGTTATTGTTCATAAATACACGTTTTATTGTTCACAAACACACGTGTTTTATTGTTCACAAACCCACACATACATTATTGTTCACAGTTCGTTTCATTCCATTGTTTGTTCTGGGAATTACAGAGACCCGATAAATGTGTCATTGAAATGTTTTTTTAATCTTAGTATCATGTATAATACACATCCCAACATTTGAGTAAGATATGGAGGGAAAAAATGGGTTCTATACATGAAAATTTACGGTAGTGTAAAGCATTTTGAGCAGTCCTGAGGATTGGAGACCACGCTATATAAGAACTAACCTTACTTTTTTACTGTTTTAGTGCGCCTCAATGAATCATACCTGGCGGTAAGACGGACTCGTCCCCAAGAGTACACATGACCCTATCTGGCGGTGAAGACGGACCCGTCCCCAAGAGTACACATGACCCTAACTGGCGGTACACATGACCCTACCTGGCAGTGAAGACGGACCCGTCCCCAAGAGTACACATGGCCCTACCTGGCGGTGAAGACGGACCCGTCCCCAAGAGTACACATGACCCTACCTGGCGGTGAAGACGGACCCGTCCCCAAGAGTACACATGACCCTACCTGGCGGTGAAGACGGACCCGTCCCCAAGAGTACACATGACCCTACCTGGCGGTGAGGACGGACCCGTCCCCAAGAGTACACATGACCCTACCTGGCGGTGAAGACGGACCCGTCCCCAAGAGTACACATGACCCTAGCTGGCGGTGAAGACGGACCCGTCCCCAAGAGTACACATGACCCTAGCTGGCGGTGAAGACGGACCCGTCCCCAAGAGTACACATGACCCTACCTGGCGGTGAAGACGGACCCGTCCCCAAGAGTACACATGACCCTACCTGGCGGTGAAGACGGACCCGTCCCCAAGAGTACACATGACCCTACCTGGAGGTGAAGACGGACCCGTCCCCAAGAGTACACATGATCCTACCTGGAGGTGAAGACGGACCTGTCCCCAAGAGTACACATGACCCTACCTGGCGGTGAAGACGGACCCGTCCCCAAGAGTACACATGACCCTACCTGGCGGTGAAGACGGACCCGTCCCCAAGAGTACACATGGGCCCTACCTGGCGGTGAAGACGGACCCGTCCCCAAGAGTACACTTAGTGCGACTCCCCGAACCATACCTATGCGGTAGACGGACCGTCCCCAAGAGTACACATGACCCTACCTGGCGGTAAGACGGACCGTCCCCAAGAGTACACATGACCCTACCTGGCGGTGAAGACGGACCCGTCCCCAAGAGTACACATGACCCTACCTGGACGGACCCGTCCCCAAGAGTACACATGACCCTACCTGGCGGTGAAGACGGACCCGTCCCCAAGAGTACACATGACCCTACCTGGCGGTGAAGACGGACCCGTCCCCAAGAGTACACATGACCCTACCTGGCGGTGAAGACGGACCCGTCCCCAAGAGTACACATGACCCTACCTGGCGGTGAAGACGGACCCGTCCCCAAGAGTACACATGACCCTACCTGGCGGTGAGACGGACCCTCCCCAAGAGTACACATGACCCTACCTGGCGGTGAAGACGGACCCGTCCCCAAGAGTACACATGACCCTACCTGGCGGTGAAAGACGGACTCGTCCCCAAGAGTACACATGACCCTACCTGGCGGTGAAGACGGACCCGTCCCCAAGAGTACACATGACCCTACCTGGCGGTGAAGACGGACCCATCCCCACAAGGTGCAGTGCTGCAGTACATGTGCACCGACACGTGGTCCTTCATTAGTAGCTTCTTGCCGCCTCCACGCTGCTCAAAGATCGACTCGGCAAAGTTGCCCTCGTAGAAAAGTTTCACCTCCTTATGAAGGTATCTGCAACCGAGAACAACCATTTGCAGGGATTCATTGTACGTTTGACATGACTGTACTATATCAACACATCACTACAATTGTACTTGTGAGAAGTAATCATGAGGGGAATGGTGATCGCGCGGTAGAGCGCCGGACTGTCAATCGAGGGGATGGTGGTTCAACCCACCTACCGCCGTTTCGAAACTTCATTCCACATTTGCCTGTCTTTCGGAAGAGACACTAAAAGCTGGTGGCCCCTTCTGTCTAGTGTCTATGAAGTAAAAGATCCCACACAGGGGTTAAATGTGTAGTGGACTAACTAATTCTAGAGGACAACTCCTGCATTAGCCCAAGTTTGGAGGAATCTACCTGAGACCTAAGTATGATTATTTGGCTTTTTGGACCAATTTAATCGAGTACGATTACTAATAATATGATTACAGAGTATGATTACTCTGATAATTTCCCATAAGTTCTTTCACTGCGACTTCTGTCTTGCAAATCTTTGCATAACTTGGGTGCACAACAATGGATATAAAATTATAACTGTGGTTTATGTGAATCACTTTTGGTTTGCTGTCAAGTGGGTGAATAAGTATGCTACCTGATTAAATGAATATTCATGTACACGCAGTGAACCACCCAAATAACCATCGACTTTAAACACAGTGAACCTATCAGGATAAAACCACAGTCTGGTGAACTGAACAAAACATTCATGACCATACCTTATACGATAGAACTAAACTAAAATTCTGTGTACGAGTACCGGGAGTTATTGTTTTTTGATATTTTGTCAGTGATGTCATTAATAAAAAAATTTTTAATTTAAAAGAAAGGTAAAATTAAAGAAATAAAGTGGGAAATAAAGATTTTCCTTACTGTTATATTATCATACTCATAAATTTTCTATAATAAATTACTAGTTTTTATTACATATGTCAAACTTATTAAAAGTTTTATAACGGGACACGTTTAAATGGGGAAAAAAAACTTATGTTTTAAATTTTCCAATACACAGCAATGTTTTTTAAATAAATATTTCTTTTGTAGAGATATTTTATTATGTTTACAGAAGTATATATAAACCTACTATAAAATCCAAAAGACATGAAACAGATGTAAATACAAGACTATGATTAAAATTTAAAAAATCAATATTTAAATGTCTACTTAAGATAAACATCAGCCAGTTAAAACAAGCTAATTAATAAATAAAAAAATAACTATAAACACCAAGATGAAGTATTATTTTATCAATACCACAACCATGTTTTCATAACAACAAATACATAACTGTCCAAATGACACAATAATGAAGTACCCGGTAACTGAAGACGACATGACAGTCGTAGTTACTTACTTGAGGAAGGCACGTCTGGCAATGACGATGGCGTGACAGTCACTGAGTGTTCGACCGTCCTCACAAAGGTTCTCAGCCGTCAGACAGACGCTGCCCGTTGCCATAGCGACCACCTCCCCCTTGTCGTGTTCACCTGGTGGTCAGACACTGGTCATTTTACCTTGACCATGGCCAGAGTGGCCATCTCCCCTTTGTCCTGGCCATTTGACAAGAATGACCACCCACCTTTGGTCACCTCCCAATATCACCCTAATTGTCAGACACTGGTCATTTAACTAGTGACACAGGGGCAAATAAAAAGTGCTTTTTGCCGTTAATACATTTGCCATCAAATGGAATAACCTCGCAAGTCACTTTTTTAAGTTCAGAGAAAAACATGAAAAACCATCACAAAGTAGAACACTCTTGAACATACTTGCTAGGTTTTGGCTTTGCAGTATACCTGGGTAAGTCGAAATAACTGTATTTTTACTATATTAATAACAAGTGCTTTTCACCCTAAATATCTGCAATAACTTAGCAAGTCAAATTTTTTATGTTCGGAGAGAAATGCAAAAACCATCACAATGAAGAACATTCTTGAACATACTTGCTAGGTTTTGGCTTTGCAGTATAAGTCAAAATAATTGTACAATTTTACTCTGAAGAGACACATGACAAGATCTGGTAATTCAAAAATAAAATTTCAAAATTTTTGACTTACTATATTCTATGTTCTTCTGTTGGATGGTAGAAATATTAGACTTTTAACTGTAATGTCTTCACTACATCACTACTAATGATTAGGATTATGAAACTACTGAACCAAAATCACGATACCATTCAATCACTCATTCAAACCAAGGCATCCACAGTAATAAACGAAGATGTTTTCATAGAAGGAGCTGACATTCAACTCAGGTTTCACAATTTCACGTAGAATGATTTACACAATGCCATCAAAATAATGTGATAGACCGTACTGCGCTTGAGGATGAAAGCCGCTAGTTTCTTGCGAGCCTCTTTGTATTCTGGCGTCTCATTGGCCAGCCTCTGAAAGGAACGGTGGGCCAGCTTGGCCATCTCGTCAAAGTGAGTTCCTTCCTCCTCCCTGGCTGAGGGCTACAAACACACTACCACAGTCACAATATGTGTGTGTGTGTGTGTGTGTGTGTGTGTGTGTGTGTGTGTGTGTGTGTGTGTGTGTGTGTGTGTGTGTGTGTGTGTGTGTGTGTGTGTGTGTGTGTGTGTGTGTGTGTGTGTGTGTGTGTGTGTGTGTGTGTGTGTGTGTGTGTGTGTGTGTGTGTGTGTGTGTGTGTGTGTGTGTGGTGTGTGTGTGTGTGTGTGTGTGTGTGTGTGTGTGTTTGTGTGTGTGTGTGTATGTTTGTGTGTGTGTGTGTGTGTGTGTGTGTGTGTGTGTGTGTGTGTGTGTGTGTGTGTGTGTGTGTGTGTTTGTGTGTGTGTTGGGGTGTTGTGTGTGTTTGTGTATGTGTGTATGTGTGTATGTGTGTATGTGTGTATGTGTGTGGTGTTTGAGTATGCGTGTGTGTGCACACATGCATGTCAGGAATTTGGAAGATTTTCATCTTGGCATCTTGTTGTTACATAACAAATTGGCATTACAAATAACCAGCCAGAGAGAAAGGTCTATGACACATCTCCACTGTATGCACAGTTACCTTTTCATAAGCCATCATCTTCATCATGGCTTCTTCAGCCGCCCGACGCTTGGCCTCTTTCTTGCTTTGAGCGTATGACATGGCCAACTGTTCTCTGTTCACATGTACCACAGCACAGAACCTACAACCAACAGACAACATGTACCACAGCACAGAACCTACAACCAACAGACAACATGTACCACGGCACAGAACCTACAACCAACAGACAACATGTACCACGGCACAGAACCTACAACCAACAGACAACATGTACCACGGCACAGAACCTACAACCAACAGACAACATGTACCACGGCACAGAACCTACAACCAACAGACAACATGTACCACGGCACAGAACCTACAACCAACAGACAACATGTACCACGGCACAGAACCTACAACCAACAGACAACATGTACCACGGCACAGAACCTACAACCAACAGACAACATGTACCACGGCACAGAACCTACAACCAACAGACAACATGTACCACGGCACAGAACCTACAACCAACAGACAACATGTACCACGGCACAGAACCTACAACCAACAGACAACATGTACCACGGCACAGAACCTACAACCAACAGACAACATGTACCACGGCACAGAACCTACAACCAACAGACAACATGTACCACGGCACAGAACCTACAACCAACAGACAACATGTACCACGGCACAGAACCTACAACCAACAGACAACATGTACCACGGCACAGAACCTACAACCAACAGACAACATGTACCACGGCACAGAACCTACAACCAACAGACAACATGTACCACGGCACAGAACCTACAACCAACAGACAACATGTACCACGGCACAGAACCTACAACCAACAGACAACATGTACCACGCACAGAACCTACAACCAACAGACAACATGTACCACGGCACAGAACCTACAACCAACAGACAACATGTACCACGCACAGAACCTACAACCAACAGACAACATGTACCACAGCACAGAACCTACAACCAACAGACAACATGTACAGCACAGAACCTACAACCACAGACAACATGTACCACTGGCACAGAACCTACAACCAACAGACAACATGTACCAGCACAGAACCTACAACCAACAGACAACATGTACCACGCACAGAACGTACAACCAACAGACAACATGTACCATGGCACAGAACCTACAACCAACAGACAACATGTACCACAGCACAGAACCTACAACCAACAGACAACATGTACCAGCACAGAACCTACAACCAACAGACAACATGTACCACGGCACAGAACCTACAACCAAGACACTGTACAGACAGAACACACCAACAGACAAATGTACAAGCACGATCAACAACAACAACAGACAAGCATGAATAAATCACAACACTCCCAAAGAGATGTTAAGCACTGAATTAAGCACTCAATGAGATGTAAGACTAGCACTTGGGTTAAGACACTCATGAGATGTTAAGACTGCACTCAAGAAGATGTTAGACTGTGCACTTGATGAGATATTAAGACACTCAATGAGATGTTAAGACTGTGCACTCGATGAGACGTTAAGACACTCAATGAGATGTTAAGACTGCACTCAATGAGATTATGACTGTGCACTCGATGAGATGTTAAGACACTCAATGAGATGTTAAGACTGTGCACTCAGATGAGACGTTAAGACACTCAATGAGATGTTAAGACTGTGCACTCGGTGAGACATTAAGACACTCAGTGAGATGTTAAGACTGCACTCAAGAAGTGTTACGACTGTGATTAATGAGATCTTAAGACACTCAATGAGATGTTAAGACTGTGCACTCGATGAGACGTTAAGACACTCAGTGAGATCGTTAAGACACTCAGTGAGATGTTAGACTGTGCACTCATAGACGTTAAGACACTCAGTGAGATGTTAAGACTGCACTCAATGAGATGTTATGACTGTGCACTCGATCAGACGTTAAGACACTCAGTGAGATGTTAAGACTGCATTCAATGAAGATGTTGAGACTGCACTCACTGAGATGTTAAGGCCGGGTACTCACCCCTGTGGGCCTGCCTTGTCGCTGACCTCCACGGTGAAGTTGAGCCCTTTGGCCTGACAATACTGGTGAATGACAAACAGAGGGTTCTTGTCTGGACCACCGGTTGACGTGACATGCGGTGCCTGCGATTTCGCCTCCACCACTCCACCAGTCGGTCCAGCAGGTGGCGCTGCTGTCGGGTTTTTGCCACCGGTTTGCTGAGTGTCTGTCAAAAATAATCAACTCGCATATTTGTCACTGTTGCCTCACTGGAATGGCAACATAAATATTATAATTTATATATATATATATATATATATATATTATAATTATAGAGAGAGAACATGTGTGTGTATATGTTTGTGTGTGCTTATGTGTATATTAGTATATATATATATATATATATATATATATGATATTGTTTGTGTGTGTGTGTGTATGTGTGTGTATGTGTATTAAGAGATCCAAAGGCTGTCTAACAGATTATTACAAATTCTTGTAAATTATTGCAACAACCAGTGGATGTTTTTAAGGTTATACAGTATGACACAATAGTTATCATTCGCGCTCAACTCAACAGTTGTAATTTGTCCTATGAGTTCAATGTAAATGTACAGGACAACTGTAATTCATTCCATATGTTTAATGTAATGTATATGTAATTGTAATCATAAATGTAACGTAAACACGATGTAAATGCAAAGTAAATGTAATGTAATGCCACTCTCACAGCACAGTTGTAATTATTTGCATAGTGACAATGTAGCATTACGTGACTGTTGCAATCACACAGTGGACACAATATAATAACATAATACAAGAAACAACACACACCACCTACCCATCTCCCTGTCATCCTCCCGTAGTCCCAGCACTATACTGAATGCAACCTTTGCAGCATTTGTCTTTGCATCCTTCTTAGTGCGCCCCACGCCCTGGGGGTACACATGTCCGTCCAGGGTGCACACGTTGGCAAACTGGGCGAGGAGGGTGGATACACCGGGGGCCATCTCAACACACGTTTCTCGAAACTCCACCGGTAGCTTCATTGTTGCGGCGTACTCCATCAGGGCGCTTACCGCGTTCTTCGAGCCATCCATGAATCCCTGGATGAGGGCAGGAGACACCTTCTTTGGCTTCGGCTTCATCTCAACGGGTTCGTCCACGGGTCGCTGGTTCAGACCGGGGATGTACTTCTGCTGGGCCTTCGAACGCGCCTCATAGTCAGTCACTGGCTTCTGCGCGTGTCTCATGACCCCCACCATGGGGTCAACTTGGAGGGATGCAGCCGTCTGTGACAGATAATAATTGTAACACTCCTATAGTGAAAATTAAATCTCAGAGGTGCAACAAACAAAATCATTTGGTGTAATCATAAGCAGGGACAGACAAAAGTCGTCATTGGACCACAGAACCACCAAAACAGTTGCAAACAAATATGTTTGGAGCTGTAGTGTCAGGAGATGTAATTGTAATAGGGAGTTGATTCCAGATTCTTGGCACAGCTACAGAGAAAGCATATCTGCCAATATTGAGCTTAGTTCCAGGACCAGAAGTTGTTTGGAAACAGGTGATCTAAGGTCCTAGAGATATCAGAGAAATGTAGCTAGATATGTTGGTTGTTGAGTAGAAAGAGTATGGTATGTAACAATAGCTACTTTAAATTTAATTCGATATACAACTAGAAGCCAATGCAAATGCCTAAGTAGCGGTAGTGATGGTGAAAAATTGTGCGCCTTAAGTACCATGCGTGCTAAACAATTCTGGATACATCGGAGTGACGGAGTCTTTTTTGGCCGTTTTGCTTAGAAGTAAGTTACAATAGTTGACAGTAAACTCAGATGATAACATCAATGTTAGTCAGAGGGCTAGCAAGTACAAAATTAGGCAACTCTCTGGCTGCCACATGAACATAGCAGTGCCAATCATTGTACTCTCCACACAAGAGGATATGGGACAGCTTCCATCAACAGCGTTCCACGTTTCGCATTCTGGATTCCCCCATTTTGAAGGCATCAGAATTTCATTAAAAGTAACGAGACAGACATCTTCACTGAGTGATTCTGCAAACTGATCAGACAAGGTGGCCGAATGTGTACCGAGTGTGCATGCGTATTGTTTATATATATATATATATATATATATATATATATATATATACATTTTCAAACTACTTCTCCCCTTCCCTCCCCTCCCAGGTCATGGATACAATAAAACCGCAATGTCAAGTTTGTATAAACTTTTTCAGTTTGAACCAACAAAACACAAACTACATGCAGTTATTGTTGACTATGTGTAGCTGTTGCCGAGACATACAGTTGTTGCTCATTATGTGAAATGTGTAGTTGTTGCTCACAGTTGCTGACTATAAGAGATTTTTTATATAGTGCAGTATCCAGTCCTTAGGACTACTCAAAGTGCTTTTACACTTTACTTCCATAGCAGACCTGTTCAACCAAACACCATCTCAACTTCTTTGGGAAGCATCCAGCTGCACAGGGGTAGAAATAACTCCAAAATTGTTGGTAGTCAGCAGGACTTACTTAGTTGGGAAATCTGGTAGTCCTCAGATATATCTGGTAGTTATATGGGCCAGATTTAAACAAAATAACATGACAATCACAAAATTTGAAAAATATTCCCAAATATTGTGGTAGTCCATCGGACTACTGCTGTCATCATCTTTGGTAGTCCAACCGAATTTCTGGTAGTCCTCGGACTACCAGACTACCACTATTTCGAGCTCTGTCAGCCACCTACTACAATTAATGTGCGAAAGGCTGCTCATACACATATTCACCACTGCCTATAGCCAGGTACTCATTTACACAGCTGAGTGAACTGGAGCAACGTAGAGTGAAAAAACTTGCCCAAGGTTTTAACACCACCGCACAGTATTCGAACCCAGGTTCTCTTAGTCGAGAGTCCGAAGCTCTACCCCTGAGCCACTGCGCTCTATAAGTTGCTGACGATGTATGTTTGTTGTTTACTGTTGTTGCGGGTTATGTATGGTTGTTGCCGACTACCAGGTATGTGTAGTTTACCTCACCTGTTCCAAGATCCCCCTGCCTCGCCCTACCCCCTGAGTGGCAATCAACTGCGCCTGGTGTTTTGGGGGTAGACATTTTGGCAGTGATTTCGGTGGTCGTAGGCTTCCTGGCTGTCCTTCCTGGCTGCTCATGTTGGCCTCCTAAAACATAATACAATAATAATAAAATTTACAAAATAAAAATATTTAAATCTACAGATGATGCAGAACTTTTCAAACATGATGAGGAACTTATATAGAATTTGGACCCACCTGAATTTTACCATTATAACAGTATCTTTCCCAACATTTGATACTTGATTTTGTTAATTCAATCAATTAACATCATCTTGCGTATATTTATGTTTTATAAACAGCAGGTCTTAGCAGACTTTTGAGGTAGAAAAGACAGCGTGGTCGGCGTAAATAAACTGTTTATCGCTCATTCTGTGTGCACGGCCCAGTGACACATGCACCACTGTGCTAGGAATGGCACAAATTATTTGTGTCTCAAAATGCAATATTTGTTATACATAAATATACATGGGAATGCTGATTGATCATGTTTAAGATTACAGTTTGTGTGAGGTATCCAATGTAGGCAAATATATAGTTATAATGGAACAATTTAGGTAGGTCCGAACTCTGAATTCTATATAAGTGCCCATGATGAGATGTGTGGTAGAGCGGCTATTGTAAATATGCTTTTTTCACAATCACACAGTGGCAGTGCTGTCGCCGTGTCGGTGTTTTATACAACTATTACAACTTATATGAATCCTTCCAAAAAATTATAACCTTGGAAAAGCTGGGATGAAATGACCGTTAACTCAACTACACGCTAATAAAACTTTACTATACATATTTACTAATGTATACTGCAAGAAATATGTTCGCCTTGTTCAACTTCCGCGTCGGACAAGGTGACAGGTTTAGCCGGCTAGTAAGGCCTCTGCATAGCGCGAGCGATAATACACTATAGTTCAAATTGTTAACATTTAACGCGTCTGTACACATTTTCAACTCGTACAGTGTGATAAAAATATTGAACGCCCAAAACTGTTTAGATTTCACACACTGTTTATAACACATTACCTGTCTATATAATGGTTTTATTGCCCACAACGACACAAGCGTAAAAAAATACCAGCACGCGGTATTTAGCGCCGTCTAGCGGGTAAAGTTGTATTATATGGAGGCAGAGCTAGAGCGGTGGGATGTTGAAGACGTGAGACGCTTGTGGAAAACTTCTTTCATCAGCTGAAGGTAATTGCGCGGTTTAATTGATCGACTGAAGGCTAACGATCGTTTATCACTAATGGTAATCGGTGGTTGACTTCGTCTCGCATTTATTCATCCATTCGCTAGCACTGCCTGGTAAATGTTGAATTTAATTGAATGACGTTTTTTCAAGTTGCACATCTTTAATACTTCACTTGAAAAGTTGAATTCACATCACATGTCTGAGACTGAGTGTTCATTATTTTTTGGCGGTTTTTGCCGTTGGGCGTGGCTGCTGCCATTTTTATGCGTGATCATTCAGCAAACACTGCTAAACATTGTTTGTTCAAAATTATGATAATTGACTGTAAACATGTATAGAATAACAATGGAAAACACTATATTTTTTAAATATAAATTGCATTAACAATTTTAGAATATTTTTTTAATCGAAAACATTGATGTACAATTTTATTTTAGACACTCATTCAGTGCCTTAGTGGTCCAGTACCAAATCTCTAGATCTTATCCATTAAAAATTTGTTTTCAGAGTGACAGGCGCTGTTGATATTTAATAATTGTGTTGCCATTTAAGCATTTTATAGAAGGCTAGTGATTTTAAATAAGTTTTTTTTATGTTTCACAAACAAATTTCTGTTCTCTTTGATGCTGGATAAATAAATGTGTCAGCTTTCAGTTACTGTTATATCAAGCTGTCCCTTGAGTAGGCGAAAGATAAGTAATAGATAGTGAATTGGTAACCCTACTTCGCAGTTAAATTCAGTCACTGGTGTGGCCCTGCCTCCTTCCCCTTCATCCCACACCAGTTTCATATGCCACACTACAATGAGGCAGGAACTAATGCGAGAACATATTTTTGCCAGTCATGACATCACCATTCGTTGTATCCAGAAATTTTACCAGTCCAAATAGAACTTTTGCAGTTGACAGATTCCTCGACAGTTGTGCCACACACATTTGAACACACAAGTTGGTTATGCATACCAGGGGATGGGGGTCCAGGGGTAAGTGAACGTTTCTGGAAAGTAAGTAAGGATTTGGCATCTTATATGGTAGACCTACGTACTTATGTTCATATTTTGCACCAAAGATGGAGACTTCATTACGTAAAGTTCATTAAAAAGTATGAGTGCTTAATCAATAGAAGCATGAACTTGTCAATTGTTGGCAGCATTAATCAAAATAATCAAATAGAACAGCACTACTAAGTATGCTAGCATATGTATTGATTAAGCCAGTCAGAATAATATTCGCTTTCATTGGAACAGAATACCAGATGGCAGAATAATTTTTTAACAAAGCACAAAATATTTCATTACGTAGCTACATAGATATTTTTAATTTAATAAAAATCTTTAGATCTACATAAAATCTATATTCAAGTTAAACGTTATTATTTTCTTGCAATTTAACAGTCAAATAAAATAAAGCTTTGGTTACCAAGTGCTAGTTTATTTTAAATTTAATTTAATCTTACCAAATGGCTTACAAACTCACTAGCCATTTTGAGGATCTATTATTATTTATATAATTTGTTTACCTTGAATGACCTGGACGGCTGGACCTCAGTTTTACGTCAAAATTATGAGGTTGCAGTCCACGTAACTAATGTTTATATTTACGTGGCATGTAATACAAATAACAAATGTCTGACGTCATTGTTTAATACATTTCTTCCTAAATATACATGGACATTAGACATTACCAAATAAAATAATTGTTTTATCCTTCTTAATTTAAATGTTCAATATTGCATTTGCATGTTAAAGGGATACTCCAATCAGTGAGAGGTTCACAGTATTAACTTACATATGTATAATATATTTGTTGTGCCTAGTAATTGTGCACAAAGATCGTTAATAAATAATTAGTTGTAGTTTAGTGGTATCAAAAACATGCTATCTTAGATTCAAGACGCTGCCTTCTTGAAACTTATGTGCCAGTGACGTAAGCCAAATTGTTTACATCACTGGCGCATTGTTGAAAAAGGCAATGGATTCGCGGAATCTTGCTAAAAATTATGATAGTGATGTAAACAATCCACGACGTACTGGATATATCAAATAACATTGTGCAGACATAGGATGTTCGAACATGCGTCAGTTACATAAGCGGTTTCCCGGTTTACGTCACTGGTGCATAAGTCTCAAGATGGCAGCGCCCTGAATCCAACATGGAGTTTTTCTGGTACTCTATAATTAATTGTTTATAATATCTTTCTGCACAATTACTATGCACAACCAATATAGTATACATATGTAAATAAATGCTGTGAATGTCTCACTGACTGGAGTATCCCTTTAAGCGAGACCCACATTAATGCACGAACACAGATGTACTGGGACCACAGGATTCCAGTCTTTTGATGTTATCATTACGGCACAAATGTTCCTTTCAAGTTTCAACCATAAACCATGTTTATGTACAGGTTTTATGTAATCACCAGATGGTTGCTTGATGGATGGATATCTAATCGATGCAGATATCGGCTCATGGCCCCCTGCAATGATTGTATCAGGACGTCATTTTATTGTTGTGAAGCAGAGAGAATTTGAGTGTTTTTACCTAGATGTGGTTGTCATCCTTGCATGCGAGTGACATCAATAGGCCATGTAAGTCTCGTGCTTGAAAAGCAGTGTTCATGCTTTGCCGGTAAGAATGGTCACAGAAATCAAGCATTTTAATTGATTATTATGGTCGTTGCCTTGGAATCGGCAGCTAGTACCACACTGGGTAGTTATGTTTAGTGATCTTGACAAGTAATGAAGAATGCCACATTTCATGCAGTATAATCTGTTTTTGGCAAATGTTTACATATGTTATGATTATGTGCATTTAGACAACTAGATTTAGATATAAGTGCTTATTGAACTGTTGTGAAACCACAACATACAGCAATGTAAAATGCAAATCCCGTAAAAGATACATACGGTCTAAAATGCTTTGCTAGTAAGAATGATCACGGAAATCATGCATTTTAATAGATTATTATGGTGGTTGCCATGGCATCGGTGGCTAGTAATGACAAGTAATGAAGAATGCCATCTTTCACGCAGTACATCTGTGCTATCTGTGTTACGTAAATCGCTAGATATGTTTATCACAGTGTGGTAAACTCAATATTAAGTCGGACATTTATGATAAGAAAGATATAGCACAAAATAGTTATAATTTGATTTTCCTTGTATTCATCAGTCGGAAACTACAACTGTCATCCATCGTTAGAATATCATTCATGTCCTGTCCCCAGTCCGCTGCAGTCGCGCAGAGTCTCGCCATGTATCGTGACACACTTACAGGCTGGGTCAGGCCCTATACCAGCTCCTCTACACCTGGCACATCCCTTTGAAAAATTCCTCTTTTACGTCAGCCAATGAAATCACCCACAAGGAGTGTTGTCATCTTCCAGTCATTTGACATCGTTTTGGGTGATTTCAGCCACATGCTGCTTGTGTTACATGCAATTTTTAGGATTCAAGTATTTGCGCTGTTAATTCCCACGGCTGATGCAGAGGTGACTGGCATAGTCAGTTGGTTTAATTTTATAGTTTAACTGCGCTCACTTTCATGATTTGTGGAGAAATCAAGGGGTACAGCAGTTCAATGCAATGACCCCTGGCTTGGAACGATGCTGGTCATTTATTCAAGATGTTTCTTACCTGTAGCAGCAATCTGGGGCAGGCTTTGACTGCCAGCTCCTCGATGTATACATTTACTCCATTCCTCACTTACATTTTCTGGGAGTAAATTTGAGTTTGTAAGATTACAGGCAGTTGTCTGTAAAATTATATCCTGCAGTCTGTACTAATTCAAGGCGCAGTCTGTCATTACATTCAACAGTCTGTAATTTTACATTGATCTGCTGCATTACATGCAATGCAGTGTAACATAGTACATTAATCTCACTCTGTATGGATCATTTATTTGTTACATGTAGTCCATACTATCACATAAGTTCATAACTTTGCTCTGCTCCATCTTCATTAAACTGCCAAAGATGGGGTCTGATTGAATCTGACAGAACAACCAAGCCAAACATTCACCGACTTCCATTCTCCCAAATGTGAATTCCTTCTCTCTGTCTGGTTTGCCATGGTGCACTGCACTGCACCTAATCTATTTTGCTGTTTGGCAAAAAAAATGGAATGACTCAGAGGACTGACTAGGAATCAGTGAGCCACATTCTTGCTTTGTTTCATGATAAATCGTCCGTCACTGCATATACAAAGTCCACTTGGACTTCTGATTACTTCAGTATCCGTGCTCTCTGCGGCCCACCCAGTCTGCCCCTCCGTGTCCGCCCGAATTGGGGGCGATTATGCCACAACTGCAAGACCATTTCCGGGTGTGTGATTGATATTGGTGTCTAGTTTTCAGAAATAATTGGATTTGATGAAAATGTCATGTCGAAATTTGTGGAACAAATTCGTTTCAATTATTTTTTCACTTGTGTCATGTATATTTGTGCCTACATAAACAATTGTTTTGTGTGTGAAATGTACTTAAAGTTTGACTGGAAGCTCTATGTTTGAAATTTAATCTGTTAAAATGTTATAAAATTGATACTTTTATGCCTTAAATACTCATCTTTGGTTGCTCCCTTCACAATCATTTCATTTTGGTACTGGTATTTCAACATGGCATTCATAATTGGAATTGCAGTTTTTGGATTTGTAATTACAATGTACGTGTGTAATAGGAAGTGGTAGGCTGTAGTCGATATACCCAGGGGCATACCGGGTAATTGAAATTTATACAATCTAAATTATCTAATTGACTCTGTCATCGGGTCCAACTTCATGTATCTACATGCTCCAATGTTCACACTCTCAAATATGAAAGTCTTATTTCATTTCCGCTCACATTAATTTATGGCTTTATATCCATTGATTTAGTTGAATACCACATAACAATATTACAGATTTTGAATAGACTTTGTATAGACTTTGAATAACCACTTCTAAATCCTACAGTTCACCAGTCACTTAATAAAAAAGTCAACTGGTTTCATAAAAGTAAAATTAGAAGTCACACAACCCTACCGTCTTGATAGCTATCATAATGAAAATAATTTTCATTTTGACAGATTCCCATGAAATGCATTTACATGAATAATATCAGCATTGGTGTGTTGCTTGCACATTTAATAATCTGTCTGTAATGAAAAGTAATAGTTTGTTACTGGTTCTGAATTGTTGTTGCAAAGCTGTTGAAATCTGACAAAACACTAGAGATCTGTGTAATTAATGCCATCAGTATGATGTCACCAGCTCCAGGAACCATCATTTAAAAAGGTTTCCGTACTAAAAGCCACAAACATGCCTATAGAGCCCACACCCCTAAGGTTATGTTATCTGTGCCTGGTATCTTAGCCACTTCAGTCTAAGGTTGCCATGCATCATTGTCATTTGCACTTGAGTGACTCAGATGGCATGTGGAAAAGATTATCAGAATTTTTTTCTATAGGCAGCTAGTGGTCTCTGTGGTTGAGGAAGTTTATGACACTCGTGCATTAGACCAAAAATGGGTTGTCCCAAGAGAGTACATCTTTGTTCCCCACCAACTGCATGGTCACGGACAGCTCCTGGTGTAGCTGTGACTTTGGGCCAGTGATGGAGTGTTTTATCGGTGGTCCTGTTGTGTAGGAATAATTGGATTCTGTTAAAATTGTAAGTAGTAAATTGTAACAGGAAGTCTGCTGTCTAGAACATGGGTAAGTGAAACATCAAAGGGTAGCGTCATTAACTGTGCTTGCCTCTGCATTATTGCCAATACATTTTGTTTAGAAACTGGATGTTTATTTACCATTTGAATGTGTTGCACTTGCAGGCAGAATCTTTCAAATTGTGAACATTATCCTGAACTTACTAGAGTGTAACTAAGCACAAATTGGCACGCAGTAACCCTTCAGTGTATGTGCATGTTGTAGTCATAAGAACATAATATTAAATGAGAAAAAATTAATCTAGGAGCAGGCACCCTCACTTTAAATAGTTCAACGTTTTCCGGAGAGGGGGGGGGAGAAACGGAAGAAATGAGTCAAGTTGATATTTGTGACTGTCACAGCCTGGTCTTGATTAAGGTGGCTGACCTGTGTCAGTGAGCCCCATGAGTGTGCACATAGCAGACACTTAGGGGCCCATTGTGTTCCCTCACACACAGTCTACATCTGCAGAGAATTACTGACACCGGATCTAGTCACATCAACCTGACGCGGTCATGTTGCAGCTTGCTAACAATCTGACTCCAGAATCCAGATCATTTCTAGAAATGTCTTACTTGCATATTGTGTGCTGGTTCATATTGTTGGGTATTTCCATTTATATTAAGTACGTTGTTCTGGTTGATATCAGTATCATATGTCATGACAGCCAGGTGTAGGAGATGGCCAGTGATGGCCAGGGGTAAACAGGTGGCCCAATGGTAGCTACCTGATGGTAGCTAGATGTTGGGATGGCTGAGTGACAAACCAGGTGTTGGGTGTGGCCCTGTGAGTCAGGTGTAAGAGATGTCCCATTGAGTGCCACATGTTGGAAGTGGCCCAGTGACAGATGTAGGTGGCCATGTGTAGGATGTGGCCCAGTGACAGCCAGGTGTAAGATGTGACCCAGCAAGTGACAGGTGTTTGAAGTGGCCCAATGACAGCCAGATGTAGGATGTGGCCCAGTGACACCCAATTAGCGGGAGTGGCCCAGTGACAGCCATGTGTAGGGTGTGGCCCAGTGACAGCCAGGTGTAGGATGTGGCCCAGTGACAGCCAGGTGTAGGATGTGGCCCAGTGACAGCCAGGTGTAGGATGTGGCCCAGTGACACCCAGTTAGCTGGAGTGGCCCAGTGACAGCCATGTGTAGGATGTGGCCCAGTGACAGCCAGGTGTAAGATGTGACCCAGCAAATGACAGGTGTTTGAAGTGGCCCAATGACAGCCAGATGTAGGATGTGGCCCAGTGACTGACAGGTGTTTAAAGTGGCTCAGTGATAGCCAGGTGTATGTGATGGCTCAACTGGCAGCAAATTGTAAGACTGGGTTGTGCCTAGAATTCCTGCCCCTGTGCAAGGTGCATCCATTACTCCGTAGTGTTTCTTTCTGCTGTGCCCTGTGGCCAGTGTAGAGCTGTAGTCAGTGCCACAGGAGGACCAGTCAACCAATCAGTGGCCTGGCGCCTGTGTGTGAGTCAGTGTACAGCTGTTACAGCGTGGACCACTGCCACTCACAGACACTGCTCCACTGGTGACAAGCTGCATCTGTGCATGTGAATTAATTTTGTTTCCACGGCAACCGTGCTAATGTCGGCACCAGTGAGTCATTGTGTGACAAATAAAGCAGGTCTCTGACCATGTGACGGGAAACATACGGATGGTTTCCAACGGTGAGTGTTTGTAGACTCGTGATTAGAGACTGCACTGAGACTGTCTACTACATACTGCCTGTAGCCTTACGAACACCAGGTATTCCTAGCTGGAGTAGAATCAGTAGATTCGTGAGGGTGATTATTTCAGTGTATCACAGGCGTAGTTTGCCACCAGAAGGAAAGACAAGGATCATTCCATGTGTATCCAACCTGTTGTTACCAATGGGTGTTATTCTCAACTCTTCATCTTTGATGGAGTCAGTTTGGTGAGAGATTGGCATGATAAGCAATAATCCATTTTTTATATTTCATTGTCGTCATCCTTCCCGTGGCCACCATCGTGTTGTTGATTATTCTGCTGATTATTCAGCTGCTCCAGTAGTTTTCAAGAAATGGACGTGTGAAATTTGGGGCTTTGATGTATTGTATGGTGAGTTGTTTAAATATTAAAATTACTCGTATGTCACCAGTTAATATCTCTTGATGTTGATCTAATCAACATATGACAGTGAAATGTTGTTGTATTTATGTTGTTTACATAACAGTTATTAGAGTGGAAATACAGGCACAGTTCTGGATCACAGTACAAATCTAACATCATTGCACTGGTTGTTGAAAGGAATTGAACCAGTGCCGAATGAAGAGTATTAATTTGTTTGTACTTTGCAAACTCACTAAAACATATATCTCCGAACAACATTTTGATATACTTGACAGTTTTGTTTTTATAACTCCCTCCTAAATTGAAATTGGCACTTGTGTGTTACAGTTTTCTAAATGAGGCCAAAAAAATGCTTTACACAGTGGTATATTTAGCTACAATGGCCTGGGGACTGTTTGCACAGAATGGTTTGGTAGAGTAGAATTCCTCCCAGTATTTTCCTATCTCTGCTAGAATTTGTAATCCAGTGTTTTCTCAGTGGCAGTTGTCGACAATTTTATTCCAGACCACCGTAACACATGAAAGAAAAACAAATACCACAGACTTGATTTCTTGTCAGCGTCTTCATTCCAGCCGTATAAATGTTTGTGATAAGTGAGACCACACTATCAGAGGGCACATTGTATGTGGATGTTGTGTATGACCCCAAGGCCGAGCTCTCTGACGTAAACGCAGCCCTGTCACAACGGGAAGTGTTTCCACAGCATCGTACTCTCAAGATATTCCGGGGTCAAATCCAGTGCTGCCATTTTGAACCTTGAGCAAACTTATTTGCCTCACATTGTTCCAGTTCACTCAGCTGCATATATGAATGCCTGGCTACAGAGAGTGGTGGATGTTTGTGAACAACTAGTCTGTACATAATAATTATAGCATACCACATTCCTTCCTAGAGAAGTGGAGATGGTGGTTGAAAAATGAGCTCTGTCATGCATGTACATGTATACTGGGGAGTGAAATGTAAACTGCTTTGAGCAGTCCCAGGGAGTTTTACTTTGTTGTTACCAACATTAGATGCGTCTATGATTGTGACTGCCTTAAATCTATGTTAAATGGTTTGCTGAAAGGTCTTCCTCAATTCCTTTGTTGATTCATCTTGGTCTGAAGTCTTTGCATATTTATTTTGGTACAATCAAGTCAGTTCAGTTCTTTCAATGATTCTAGAAAACATTCTCCTTGATCATAAAACTATATACTGTATATATACCCTGTGTGTTATATCAATTATTCCTGCGCAGAAACATGTAAACATAGCAACTTTTTGTTTAAGTTTGGCTAGATGTGTTCCATGATAATTATGAGAACAAGCTCAACAGTTATGGTTATTTTAAATGCATAGCTATTAATAAAAATAGGATAACTTCTATTGTACCTAAATCATTGGAAACCGAGCTCAGAGTTGCATCAATTCAAAAGGGTTAATCAATCCCAGAGTCAATAACCAATTCCAGTTGTCAACAGATTGATTGATACGTCAGGTAGCTAGGGTGGATAGGCAAGGTTGTAAACATATGTTTTTAAATGACTGTGGAATTTAGCAACATTTTCAACTGAACTAACACTAGAAGGCAGCACATTCCAGAGAGTAGAGGCAGCTACAGAATAAGCTCAACTAACACTAGAAGGCAGCACATTCCAGAAGGGCAGCACAATGTCCAACATAGAGGCAGATAGAGGGCAGCTACACAATAAGCTCAACTAACACTAGAAGGCAGCACATTCCAGAGAGTAGAGGCAGCTACACAATAAGCTCAACTAACACTAGAAGGCAGCACATTCCAGAGAGTAGAGGCAGCTACACAATAAGCTCAACTAACACTAGAAGGCAGCACATTCCAGAGAGTAGAGGCAGCTACAGAATAAGCTCAACTAACACTAGAAGGCAGCACATTCCAGAGAGTAGAGGCAGCTACACAATAAGCTCAACTAACACTAGAAGGCAGCACATTCCAGAGAGTAGAGGCAGCTACAGAATAAGCTCAACTAACACTAGAAGGCAGCACATTCCAGAGAGTAGAGGCAGCTACACGATAAGCTCTAGTCCCAATATTGGTATTGATTTTAGGGACTAAAAGTAAATCAGAACTAGACGATCGAAGCTGGATACGTTTTCTAAGTACAGGAGTGTGCAGTGAATGTAAATATGATGGTTATTTACTGGAAAGTGCCTGGTAAGTAACAGTAAAGATGATATGATATCGGACACATAGCCAATGCAGGGACTTTAGAAATGGCATAGAACAAGTAAAATGTGGAGATCCAGCCACAATCCTTGCTGAACAATTTTGAATCTGTGATTTTATTATATCCTTAAAAGCAATAATTTGAAAAAGGTAATTACAATAGTATAGTCAACTAGTGACTAGTGCAGTTGCAATAGTTTTTGCAACAGAGAGAGGCAAGTACTCACGAATATGATAATAATAACACATTCAACAAACCTGACAACTGTGTTCTCTAAAATTAAAGTTATCGTCAAAATTACTCCTAAATTCCTAGTAGAAACTGCAGGTAAAACATACTGACTATTATGTATTATAAATATTTGACTCAAATTATATCCTGCGTATAACATAGATAATAATTAGTACTTTCTGCAAGACTCACAAGTTTATACAATTAAATATTATCATAAAGTCACTTGTATCTGTTAATGTTTCACTGTAATAAAATTAGACATGCATATATTAAATGTCCATGATGAAAACCTGTTTACAATAGACACTGAAATTACAGAATAAGTAACATGTAATATCCACTACATGACAGTCACGAAGTTCTGTTCTGAAATAGGCTGCCTAGTTCAATGAGACCTGATAAGATCATAACATTGTGAACACAGTATATACAGACAAGTGAGTTAATAGAACCCTGCCGAGTGCTGGAAACAACTAGACAACTGTGTATCTGTTACACCCTAATTGTATTGTTGGTCTCATGTACATTGGCAAGGACTCCCGCGAGTCTCCTGGCTTGGAATTCAATGAAGTCCTCAATGCAATGGTCTGTATGTTTCAGTTTGGGACATGAACTAGCCCAACTACGAGACTGACAACTAGACTGCTATGATGGAGACACGTCTAGTCCGGATACTTACCCTGATCATGGTCTTAACAACAGGTGAGTCTCTCTTCCCCCCTCTCTCTCCCTCTCCCTCTCCGTCTCCTCTCTCTCTCTCTCTCTCTCTCTCTCTCTCTCTCTCTCTCTCTCTCTCTCCCCTCTCCCTCTCCCTCTCCCTCTCCCTCTCCCCCCTCTGTCATTCCTTGTCCCCCTCCCTCTCCCCCTCCTCATCTCCCTCCAAAGGTGACCTCTAAATATTTACAACATACTCATGCCTGCCACAACACACACACACACACACACACACACACACACACACACACACACACACACACACACACACTAGATAAAACACTATACAGTACATACTACATAAACAGTACACACCATATACATACAGCATACATAACTCATAAGAATTAACCTTTACCTTACATTACACTTACCGTTACTTGTCTTCAATGTACACCAGTAACACCACACACGGATTGAGCACTTACTACAAATTAACCGTGCCTGTTGCAGAGCATTGGTGTAGAGCCAGTGAGAGTCCCGACCCACCACAAGACCCACCACAACCACAGGGAAACAACTCACAGACTGACACTTCACTGTCACCTAGTGTCTCTGTCACACAGACAGTGACACAGGCAGTGACACAGCCACTGACAGTGGTGACACCGCCAGTGACACAGGCAGCAACACAAGAAGTCAAGGACAGTGTGTCACATGCACCCACATCAGTGGAACCTGCTGGCACTGTAAGTCGACATTCCAGTGACGTAGACACTGACACAAAAAGATCAACACCATCTGGCACAACACTGGTTACCATGACAACAACTGACGTGACAACACCAGTATTGGTCACTGTAAAAACCAGTGACATTGTGACATCATCAGTGCTACCGTCATCAATGTCAATGTTGTCACCTGCACTGTCTGTTTCAGTCAATATCAGTGTCACCAGAACTTATGATGTCACTAGTACAAATACAGTTTCACCAGCTGTAACAGATGCTACACAAAATGTGTCATCATCCAGAGTGTCACCAGAGTTGTCATCATCCACTGTGTTGCCCAAGGTGTCATCATCCAGTGTGTCACCAAATATGTCATCATCCAGTGTGGCACCAGAGTTGTCATCATCCACTGTGTTGCCCAAGGTGTCATCATCCAGTGTGTCACCAAATATGTCATCATCCAGTGTGTCACCAACGAGAGTGTCACCAGATGTGTCATCATCCAGTGTGACACCAAATATGTCATCATCCAGTGTGTCACCAAAAGTGTCACCAAGTACATCTCTAGTGTCACTACCATCAGATGTGTCTCTAGTACAGGCTATAGTCACATCTATATTGCCGAATATGTCAACAGTGTTGATATCCAGCTCAGTAGAAGTGTCAACACAACCCAGTGACACTTTAAACACATCAACAGTTCCTGACATAGACGGTTCAGTGACAACAGTAGAAAGCATGTCACCGACAGTGACACCGCCTATATCGACACCAACTGTGACACTGGATAACATGACAAGTGTCATCAATGTGTCAACATCTGGGACTACCGATACAATGAGCACTGTGGTTGACACGTCAACATTGTTGACACGACCCACAGAGCCAGGTGTTGAAACAACGACAACAGCAGTGACACCTACTGACAGAGTGTATAAGCTGACTTTCGATGGAAACTGTTCCCTACTTGACCTGCCAGGCTTTAGAGAACAGTTTGTGAAAGTCTTGAGCAGCCTGATCAAGATTAAGTTCAAGATAACAGACAACAGCCTGAAGATCGCCAAGAATATCAAGTGTGGCTCTCTAACAGTGGAGGTGCAGATATTTAACCTCACCGACCCCTCTCTGGACAACAAGATGGAGACCTTGTCAAGTATCAATGTGACGGCAGCAAATGTCACTTTCTACATCACTCTCCTTAAAGTTGCTCTAGTCCCTGCAACCGAGGCAATGTCACCGACAACTGAGGCAGTGACACCGACAACTGAGCGCCCCTTCCTGTACCAGTTTGACAAACTCCTCGTCATTGTCTTCTCCATCGTTGGAGGCACACTGCTGGTTCTTGCCATTGTCGTCGCTTTCTACTCGTGTCGCACTCGCCGACACAAGTCCTTCGACCTCGGCGACACCCCCACTGCAAACGTACGCCTCGAAGACTTCACCCTCACCAAGATGACGCGGTCACACCCTATGTATAGCGACCAGGGCGTCATTGTGTCGCTGGAGCCTCACGACACAAACAGTGACACGAAGGCTGTGTCACCTGGGAGTGTCTACCAGGGGCAGCAGGGGTACTTCCCGAAGACAACGGGGCCCTTGTCCACCTTTCAGCCACAGAGGCTGGTGGCTGTGGAAAATGGGGGCGACAGAATGGACGGCGGTCAGGATGACAGACATGGTGACCGAGCTGTGACAGGGAGACATGGCTCTGACGAGAACCTCACGGACACTTTCCAGGCCGTGTCACCATCTCGCACTGGCTTTGACAACCCATCGTTCTCAAGCGAGGACATTCTCGACTCGGGGACAGATGACAATGTGGAAGACCTGCAGCAACCAAGTGAACTCACGGAGGGGGCCACTCCCTTCTGAATCACTGCTATACAGGGGGTCACTCCCTTCAAATCGAAGGAGTCACTCCCTTCTGAGGGATCGCTTTTATAAGCAGGGCACTCCATTCTAACAGAGGGGGCACACCCCTTCTTACCAAGGGGTCAGTTCTTTCTAAGCAAGGTCACTTCCTTCTAACCAAGAGATCACTCTTTCTAACTAACCAAGGGGTCACTCCTTCCTACAGATGGGGTCACTCCCTTCTATCTATGGAGGATCATTCCCTTCTAACTGAGGGGTCATTTCCTTTTCCCATGTAACTAAGGAGGTCTCTCTTTTCTAACCGAGGTTATTGCCCCTTCTAACAGAACGGGTCAGCCTTCTGTCTGAGTATTATCACTACATATAAAACCTGTCGGCTACACCCAGACCACAAAGGTGCATGAAAAACCTGTTCACATAGGTCAGGCTAGAGTTTTACGCATCAAGACCTGTCAACTGAGGTCAGTCTGGAAGTATGTGCATCAAAACCTCTCAATTAAGGTCAGACTGGAATCAAAACATGTCAACTTACATCAGAGTTGAATTATATGCATCAAAATGTACCTGGATGTATATGTATCAAAACATGTCAACTTACATCAGAGTTGAATTATATGCATCAAAACCTATCGACTAAGGTCAGGCTGTAATAGTCTAGTACAAGTCAGATATGACCTTCCTATGCCCCGGTGTTATGGAATATGTGTGCCAATGTAATGAATATTTATAGCTGGAAACAGAAGTGACAGTGCTTTTAGATTTTTGCAGCTGACACAGACAGTCCAACAGTGGTATTTATTAATTTGATATTTACTTGAGACCAACTTTTACTGCCATTGTTTTTGCATTCCATCAATGAAATAGGTGATAAGCTTTTGTATACACATCTAGTGGACTTAGATCTGTAGCAATACTTCACAGTAGCAGGGATGTAGGTCTCACTTTTACATAATGTTGTACAATGTAGTTGAAGTGAACATTGTGTAAGAGTTGGTTGCACTTGTTACGTACACATGAGTGGTAGCTGGCTTCAGTGTGATACACCTTAATTACTGTATATGTCACAGATAGCTGGCTTTGGGCTGACACCTCCATATTACAACCACTACTGTAGTGGTCATAACACGGAGCTGATATGACTACTGTATGTGTCAGTGATAGTTGGCTTCAGTATGATACACCTCCATGATATGACCACTACTGTATGTGTCAGTGATAGTTGGCTACAGTATAATACACCTCCATGATATGACCACTACTGTATGTGTCAGTGATTGTTGGCTTCAGTGTTATACACCTCCATATTACGACCACTAATGTGTGTGTGTGTGTCAGGGAGGGTTAGCGAGCATCAGTAACTATTACAAAAATTATATTTTGTCAAACATTAATTATTTGACTACATAATTGTTATTTGTTATTATTGTTTACAGATTCTGGAGTCCCATAATTGCAGGAGTGGATGTTCTGTTTGTAGCTGATGCTTGTGTTAATATTATTTATATTTTCTATGAAATTACAAATTTGTCAGCATGTTTGATATAGATATATGTTGTGACACTGGGTTAGCGTGACATTACAGTAGCTATCCAGTTGTCACATTGTCATTGTTTGTGTATGGCAATGTCAAGATTTAACCCGTCCAATTGATAGAAATTAAGGAAGAGGCATCACACCCCGTCTTAGGAATGTGGCCGAGCTACTGATGAAACTTTCATGTTTACCAGTAATTAAGTTTTTTTCATATATTATAAGTTTGTTAACTCAAAGTTGTGAACACCCAAGGTTAACCTACAATGACTCATGTGGTGTAGTTAAGATTGTTTTTAGAACAATAAGGACATTGCAGATATATGTTGTATGATTTCAGTTGTGATATGCAAGTACTGCATATAGTGGTGCTTGTCTAGAATAATTTATAGATACTGCGTAATTGATCAGGTATCAGTGAGGAGGCCTGTTTTATATATAGATGCTACATAATTGATCAAGTCTGTGGATCAGTTTATTTTAAATGTCATACATCCCACCACATATGTTATTGGACTCGGTAATGACAGGGTTGTGTTTAGAAAGTGTGACAGTAATGCATTAGTACAGTACGCAGTAGATGTACTTGCAAGTAGGATGTATTTCGTTGCTGGGACTGCTTAATCAATGAAGTAATGATTTCATAATTTGAATGTTACATCCGTTATTATTGATAGTTAAGAAAATGTCCTGCGATATTGCAGCGATTTTAAGCCGTGGCTGCTATACAACTGGTATAATTGTTTTAATGAATACATGTGATGTTTTAAGACTTATCATTGGATTTACATACCATAGTTCATGGCTTGCTGGAAACTTTGTTTTATGGTAATAAAAGATACTTTGTATAATACTTGTGTAATTTGAAGAACTTTCAGTGGCACAGTTAATTAGGGTCCATGTTGTTAAATTGTACACGAACAAAGAGAACAGCTCACAGAACACTTTGGAGCATAATTGTCGATGACGATGCTCCAAAGTAAGTTAAATCATACTACAATCAACCATTCTAGGAACCATGAACAATATATTCAATAATATAGTCCAATATTTTAAAGCAGATTGGGTACTAGGCAGTGATTCGGCTTGTTGACACCTCTGTTGTATTACTGCCTGCATTCATTTGTAAATAGTGACGGGTGTCATACATAGCAGCATTTTATGAGATCGAAAAATTGGAATTTGACTAACTCGACCAGCCTGTCAGTGAGATGATGATAACAACAGGCAATAAGTTTTCGAATTTTCCTGCGTCTGTTTTTCTTATAATCCAATAAAACGCAAAAATGGTGGCCAATGGGAAAGTTAACTGTGTCATGAGCCCTTAACAGACGTTAGCCAGTCTATTCTTTAGCTCCTGTTGGAATATCTCATGCCTCAAGTATAAACTTGGTAAGTTATCCATTTAATCTACCCTGTCCACATTTCCATACTTTTGGAGACTGCCAATAATAGTACTGATAATTATTATACAATTTTGTTAAAACAATCATATTTTATTGTCCAATATAAATGCAACATATACACAACTAAACATCAGAAAACAGACCTTGATAAAGTATACATATAATTTACATATGTGCGTGAATACTAACTACTACATTTATTTATTTATATTACCAGTGAGAAATACAGCTAGTTGTTAGTTAACCAGGGGTCAACTTCCAGGGATGCATTAATTAGGAAGTTTGTCAAAAGTGAAAGCATCCTGTTGAAAATGAAAGCTGCGCTACGACTTCTTGGTATAGTGAAACTGCAAATAAACAACATTTACACAACATGTACATATTATGATATTTCATAAACAATTCGCTTTAGCACAGATTCTGTGTCATTTACAGCAAGCCAATAAGAAAGCACCCTAAAAATAAAAATGAGTCACCCATGTATAGACACCTACACATTTTCACAAACGAAATGCACAAATATACATAGGTTAATTACATACTAAATTATTCCTGTGTGACATGTCACTGTTAATATATTATAAGTTCTGGGTTAACATATGTGTAGAAGTTTAGTATAGTTTGACACAGTATGTTATTACACTATTACGTACCATTTTATGACTTTTATTTGGATTTAACTGCACTAGTTACAATGCCAATACCCAAACTGTAGTAGTGACATAGCAAGTTTATAAAAGATTCGTTTTAATAGTTTTGACATCTGTCGAATCCAAATAATACAGGTTGGTGTAGTTTTCATACATCTGGTGAAAGCTTCTGTCTGTGGAAGCTGTACCAGTGTTTTAAATTCCAACACCCATTGTTAGTCATAGTTATTGATGTATGGATTTACAGTGAGCAACAAGATTAATACCTTCAATTAGAGTGCATACTTTTTCCTTAACCCTTTAGATCCAGCTGTTGTTTAACCCCCCAATCATCCATAGCCCAGCTGTGGCCTCATAGATGTGGTGACATCTACTGTATAATTGTGTACTACATCATTTTTGTGTCCTGTGCACAAGTGGTATTTGTTGTACCTTTATATTACCCCAGATTAAAATCATATATTATACAGTGTGCACAAAAGCTGTGGGGAATCTGCGGGTGTTGCATTAAAACATTGTAGCATCTACGGGGTCAAACCATCAAAATAAAATATTGTTACTGATATATCGGGTAACTTGTAAGGGTATCCACTCATGTTTGCATTTCTGCCAATTTTGTACCAGATATAATACAAATAACAGCATATCCAACAATTTCACTAAAATAAAAAAATCTACATAAGCCGAAATGGTGACATTACATGTTCTATTTCTATTAAGGAATACAAATCGAGAACAAAGTTTTGACATTGTATTGGTACATAAAATGAAATATTTCATTCAAATAACAGTCACCACAATGACCAGTTTGATGTATTGAACACCAACAATTCACAACAATTTTCTACTTGTTTCTGATGTGCGTAAACATATGGTTTGTTGTCATTATTATACTTAGCAGTATTTCCCCTGGTAAAATGATGGGCGAGGTGATAGGGTGAGCTGACCAAGTACTGAAGGCACGGTGCGATGCTGTGGGGTCTGAGGGCATGCTAGTTGTTATTAAACTAGCTTTAAAATGATGCACTATGAAGTGTGCTTTAACCTATTCCATGGCATATACTGTAGTGGGGAAAGAAATAATCTGTAAACGTGTCTGTAGCGTTATTTCTAAATAGTCAGGAGGGGCCAAGAAAGTGGAAGAACGGGTAGATATGATGTGGCAATTTTGGCATATTTTAGGCGAGGTGGCCCACCTCGCTCATCACAAAACAGGGGAAACACTGATTCAGGCAGGTAATTATGATTGATAGATTGACAGTAGTATATAGTGTCCAAATAAATAGCTTCCATGCTACTAACATGCACATAAACACTGAAAGAGTTGATGTTAATCAACACTTTGACAGATAATGTTAACACAGTTTCACTGGTTAACTGAAAAACCTAGCAGAATTCTCCAAATAAAATAAATATGTAGTGCTCATGATCATTGCCAAAGCCCAATAATGTGACCAGAAATCATATAACACAGGCACTCTACAGACAAACAATTTACCAAAACAGTATCTTGTTTGGATATTATTTTTAACCGAATGGTGTCATAAATAGCAATGACATCCTATAAAACAATCATTAAGTCTGCCAAAAGTTATTGTACACACCTATTGTTATTTGCCAATAAAATGTAGCCAACCAGCACAAACTGTGTCAGTATGTCAAGTTTGTGTTGACTAAATGTAAGGTTGCGTTAAGTTCACAAGTCCAAAAATACACTAAGTCCAAAAATAAATTAAGCTGGGGATTTGTTCGTCTCCACACAGCGACTAAACTGCAACAATACGGACGCCACCTAGCGAGTGAAAAACGTCAGCACAAATTGAAGTTAGAAGTAATATATTGCCATAAAAACTACTTGTTACATAGTAAGGAACTAAGGACAGACCGAATTAATGCTAAATTCATGGCAGGTTTTACATTTTGGATATTATCCTAATCTATGATACATGTGACAAAGTAATGACACAATTGGTGAACATATGACAATGACACACTCCTTAAATGACAAAGCATCGATGACTGCCACACCAGTTCTGTTGGGGCGGGGGCTCCCCCAAACACTCTTCTAGTACATCTGAGGTTGTACCCCCTGCGCCCCCATGTCCTGTTGAGACGTCAGATGGGGTTGTGGCGTCTGTAGATCAGGCAGCATTCCCGGCAATAGTCTCACCGGTAATCCCATTTCGTGGGCCTCGGCCAGGGTGAGTTGGGGTGGGGGTAACTGAGTTAGACTCACCCTACCCACATCGTGTACGAGTGTGTGCGCAGCCTCCTGTACCGCAGCTGTCAACTGCTGATTGACCTGTGGTTGCATGCGGGCGGACGTCACGACTTGGCCATTGTCCTGAATAGCCACCGTCACAATGCCATGGCTAACATCCTGCTGCGCCATGACACCGCTGTATTGACCCAGCTGCAGATCGTCACCATGGACAGATGGCATGATGGTGGCGTGATCGTGTTGACATTGTTGCATGGCGTGTGTGACATGCGGTGACGGCAAACAGAGCTGTGGCAGTGGATGACATGACATGTCAGTCTGGTTACTGCACTGCAGTGATGACGCAGTCGTCGACACACCCCCTGACATGTCAGGGAGTTGCTGCGTCGACGTCATCGCCGGCAGGGTATCTGGGGCCTGCAAGCCACCTGCTGTGTAGACTGTAGTATTCACAACACTCGCCAGGGTCGCTGTCATTCCAACAGCGTCCGCTGGAGACATAGACGGTTTTTCTTCAGACATGTTGCCGACGTTGGAACGTCGCTGATACTTGGCATCTGCCAGTTTATGGATGCCCATCATATGGCGCCGAAGAATGGAGTAATCGTTGAAACTGGCCGCACACAGGCGACACTTAAATGGACGCTCCCCCGTGTGGATTCGCATGTGACGTACGAGCGCCCCCTTCTGGGTGAACTTCTTATTGCACTCTTCGCACTTGTGCGGACGAAACTGGCGATGTATGTTCTGGTGTAGGCGCAGGCTCTGTGTGCCTTTGAAGGCCTTCCCACAGATGTCGCACATGTGGCTGCGCACATCCGAGTGAATGCGCCGGTGAACACGCAGGCTCGCCTTGGCGAAGAACGCAACACCGCACACCTCGCATGCGAACGGCCGCACACCGAGGTGTTCCTTGTTCTGATGCTCGCGGTACACTGTCTTGTTGTTGCACAGTTTGCCACAGATCGTGCACAGGTAGTGCTTCACGTACGTGTTCTTGATGCCCAGGTGTATAGAGTTACGATGCAGGTGCAGTGCGAACTTACTCTTCAGTGCCTTTCCACAGGTCTCGCAGCAAAACCGCTGTGTGTGTGTGCGAACGTGCTGATTCAGGTCTTTCCTCATTGCGAAGGCCTTACTACAGGTGGGACATGGCAGTAGCTTTTCCCCGTGTGTACGTGTCTGGTGATTGCGTAAGTTGCGTGCCGTTTTGCCGATATAGTCACACTGATTGCAGCCATAGACCAGTGGTTTGTCCAGCTTCTTCTGCGGTCGCTTTACCCTCTCCTGCTTTTCCTTGTTTAGTGTATGCTTATTGGCAAAATGCTTCTGCAGAAAGTAGTTCCGCGTGAACTTCTTGCCACAAACGTCACACGAGACCTGTTTGGAGTGTGAGCGCATGTGTTCTCGCAGATCTTTCCCAAGGCCAAATGCCTTGTCACATTCGGTGCACTTGAATGTACGTTCCATGTGCTTGCGTCTCATGTGATGCCTCAGATTTCTCTTTGAGTTTGTTGTATACGTACAACTTTGACACTTAACCGGAGTGGGGTCGAATGACTCGAATCCATTATGATCTTCACTGTCTGTCTGCTCAACACTTGTGTCATTATCAGAGTGATATGTTCGAGTAACTTTCTTACTCATGACACTAACTTTCTTCTTGTCTTCTTTTTTTGTAATTACATTTTTTTTCGTGACACTGACTTTCTCGTTGTCCTTTTGTTTAGCAACTTTCTTACTCATGATACTGACGTTGTCCAAATCTTCTTTTTCAACAACTTTCTTATTCATGATACTGACTTTGTCCATGTTTTCCATGTGCTTGCCGTCACCATCACTACCAATGTTTGTGGCTTTACTACAAGTCTCACCAGCAACGTCACAAATGTCTTCTATAACTCCATCATTCACAGCTACAGCATTGTTATCTTGTTCTGTATGTTCTTCCTCCTTTTCCTGCCGAGATGCTGCAGTGCTCACCATTCGCTTACGCAGATTCATACTGAGTCTAGGTTTAGCTAGATGAGGTGTGACGCGTTTGCGTTTCTTGCACAGTTTGTTTTCATCTGGACACTTTGTATCAACAGAACCACCTTCGGGTATTTCAGTCATGCCCAGACCGTCAGTCAATGATGGTGAACACAAACATGAGTGGTCTTCCTTCTTTGACTTGTCAGGAGACACTGTTTCCTCTTTTATATTCTTTACAGTTATCGTTACGGCACTTACAGTTTCCTCCGCCATAGTCTCATTTGGGGAAGATTTAATCGTCGGTTCGTTTGGTGATTTCGATGCATCACCAACTTCATCGGCCACGGCTACGCTGTCTGCTACTACACGCCCCTCGTCGTCAGGCTTTTGTCCGTCGTCTTTCTGTCCCTGCTCGTCCATCCAATTTTTCAATATGTCATGTGCTTGCTTTAATGTTTCCCAATCTCCACGTATTTCTAGCACTCTGCTTTCAAGACATGCACAACATGATACGATCATTCCGGGTGGTAACGACTTAAAATTTTGCTCAAGAAATCCTGCCTTGCTTGCAAATACACCAGGTATCATGGCCAACAGTTCGGCGGATAATTGCACCGATCCATCGCTAAAAACAACCATTGTAGTCGATATTATAAAGCAATACTGTCTGAGATTGTTTTGCAACTGTATACTGGTCACAACGCCAAACTGTACCCAGTGCCTGGGCCATATGTGCCCTACGTTCCGATCAATCTCTCCAACTTCTTTTCACATCCATTTTGGAGTAAACGGACATGCAGCGCCCTCTATTGTCATATTTAAACAAATCATCTTTTATACTGCATATGTCTTTCTAACACAGGATTAGCCGGTTTATAGGTTAATAATAATCATAATTTGTATTTGTAAAGCGCCGTATATCCGGAAAAATTTCCGCTCAGAGGCGGCACAGGAAGTGTATTCTGATTTTTTGTAGTGCTAAACCCCTACTGGGGCATTACGCGCTAGAGTGTATATGTATGAATATTTTTATATGTACTTAATTATAATTGTGCGGTATGTAAGTATCTCTTTACACATCTCACACAGATGTTAAAATTACCTTTTAACATCTGTCATGAAAAAAGAAAATCACAGTCATGTAACTAGACAAAGCAATAATATTCATTTAAGTTTCATAAGAACAGAAATGAAAAAACATGGATTGTTTTATAAACTACATAACGTACTGTTGCATCTATATATTGTACTAGCTGTACCTATCGCTAAATAAAAGACACAATCTCAAACAAATTATTATAAATTCATACTCGGAGATTTGCCTATTAAGAAATTGTTATTCTTGCTTGATGAACAATATTAATTCAAAATTGTATCATTTCTCACACCAACTTTTATTAAACTAGATTAATAATAATAAACTGTTTTCACAGTACTATGATTAGTATTATTCTTTTCTTAGTTTAGTCATTATTATTATCTTGTTATTAATACAAATTATTATTTGGTACATCATGCACTACTAGAGGTAGAAATTATTATGTAATTTTAAAGGGCGTCCAGTTGCTTCAATTAGTTTAGTTATTACTTGCTTCCTGGCATTCATTATTAACACATGTTCTGCCAAATAAATTTCAATTCAATTCAGTCTCTTACAGAGCGTGCAATCCTCTGGGAGCTTTATAACTATAAATAAACGCTGTTGTACGTAAAGAACGGTCGATCGACGTTGCTTACATTCCGCCATCAATATTGTAATATCATTATATGCCGTGTACATTTCATCAAGTTGAGGAGTATACCATACTCACAGCACAGATAAGTAAACACAGACATAATCGACACATATCGGCGATATAAAAAATAAACTTACAAATAAATCAAATGTAAATTAATTGTAGGGTTTTAACTCTTTTTGTTTAGATCTTCACCACGTGGCTGAGGGGGCCAGAATTAATCTGTAATGGCACCAGCCTATATAGGGGCACCTACACGTCAGATTGATTGCTATTTGCTCATGATTATGCGCTGAAAGTCGGATCACAGCGTGGCATCAACGAAGTATAAATATATTTATTTCCTGCATGCTATAGTGAATAAGTACTGTGGTCTAATAATCAGCTACGACAAAGAAGACTAGGCACTTATAGGCTATTGCGTTATCATGAGTTATCTGTTTAATAAATTTCGGGCATACTGCAAACACTGACCAGTCACCTCTGAATCGGCTAAACCAATGAACATCCAAACCAACGTAACCAAATCTGGACGATTATGAATAAAATGGATGCACTTTTAATGCTCACCTTTTTGTTGGAGGGGATTTCAAGTGAATAAGATTGACACATTGTGCTCTCTGATGTGTTTCTGGACCTTCTTCAAGCACCAGAGTCCTTCCGACGTTTGTATTTCCTCCCTCCTGGATATTGACAACTGAAGCGGTCCCGGTCTTAACTATCATCTTCCTGCCTATCAACACACCCCGAAGTCTCGTTGGACTGGAGAACTGCTAACAACAGATTACACCTACTTTTAAGAAAGAAACTACTAGGACGAAATAAATTATCGCGCGCTATCCTTCAAGAGCATCCAGTGCAAGATCCTTTAAAATTATAATTATCGTCGGAGAGAACAGGCCGATCAACGTGTCTTAATTATTCCGCCAATCCTGCGAGACTGAATGTTGATAAAGATGTCGCCACCCTTTCTCTCTGTCTGTCTGTTTGTCTCTCTTTCTCCCTCCTCAGGTCTCAGGTAGTATACTCCAAATAGCCTCCCCCCTCTCTCTCTCTCTCTCTCTCGCTCGCTCGCTCGCTCGCTCGCTCGCTCGCTAGCTCTCTCTCATCCATAAAGATTCAATGTAGCATATGGCATATGACAGCAGTCGGTATCACGAGCATAGTATTTTTTTGTTAATATAAGCAAGCAAATTATCAGTGACGTCATAAGTTGCCAGCATATTCGTGACAGAACTCTGATCTTCTAATGACGTTCGTCTTCAGTTATTTGCCCGCGCATAATAATAATGATGACGTAGGCACATATTTACGTACTGCTGTATAGAATAAAACATCAGATCTCTCTGATCACTGCCGTGTCTTGGTGGATCACGCAACAACAGTAACGTGATGGCGGACGAAGAAGAGTTTTACTTTCAAGAAACGTTGCAACAGTAAGACGAGGCATGCGCGCCGTTGTCGTCCTGTCATTACTGGCACTGCTTCTGTGCAATGTCGCGCGCTGTCTGAATCTCTGCAAACCGAAAGACTGCGTGGATCTGAGATGTTACCGGGTTTCAGTGGGAATGGATGGACCCCACACTGTCTATCCTAACATTCAGGAACTACCGAACAAGCTGAGTATGACATGTGATCAAAATACCACTGGCGGCGGTTGGACGATTTGGCTGCGCAGAAATGCAAGAGTGAACAACACTAACTTCGTACAGACTTTCGATGTGTACCAGGTTGGTTTTGGATCACAACTTGGCGATTCAGAATTTTATTTGGGCAATGAGGTTGTTCACCGGTATACGACTAACTACCCGGAAATGAACGGCGAAGTGCGTATAGGAGGTGTCGCATATGACGGCAATGCTTTCGGAATGTCGGCCAACAAGTTTCATTTAAACGGCGCAAACACGAAATATACGTTTGTTGTTCGCGGCGAAGAATTCGACAGTATTAACGTAGGTACCGATACGCTGCATTACCACCACAACGTGAAGTTCACGAAAGGACCTTCGGGCTGCAGCCACAATTTCGATAAAACGCTGTGGTGGTTTGACCAGAAACCTATCTGCGCACGTTTCTATATGTTCGGCAAACACAGCGAGTCCAGTGTAAAGTCCGGCAAACCGATTTACATCCAATCGCTGGCCTTAGACGAAGTCCAACTGAGGAGCAGCTACATGATGTTTCGACCGTACGACAGGGACAGGCGCCTTTGCAACAACCCGTGCATGAATGGCGGGACGTGCGAGTTCCTTGAAGACACCAACACGCGTCGTTGCATTTGTCACAACAGCCACTGCGGTCTGAAGTGCGAGAAACCCAATACTTGCCTAAACGGCGGCACGTGTGTATACAACGTGCTGGCGCTGACAAACTTCACGTGTATGTGCCGGGAAGGCTTCTTCGGCGGTTACTGCAGCTCCGTCGTTTCCGGGCCGAGTACGAGAAATATGTTTTTCATCCCGATTATCGCCGGCTTCACGATTGCCATCTCACTTCCGCTGACCATTTTTCTCTGCGCTGTGTTCTTGCTGACAGAGCAAAACAGAGCAAAAAAAAGCCGCGGAATAACCACAGCAACGCGGCCACAAAGTCCGGCATTTCCACCGCCCACTTGGTAGGCAAGCGATCGAGGACCACAGACTTGTTCTGGTGTAAACTGACAAGTGACCGTCGAAGTTGCTTATATATAGGCATACGTTTTCTGGAAGACAGTGCTTTAAAATGATATCAATAAAACCAGCAACAGTTAGAGTCAACTGGATCGAATTAATTATTATACCATTATTACGAATTCACAAAAAACAGAGAACATTGGGCTATGGCTTGTTTTGATATATTTTTTATAACGTGTTGCGCCACCACATCACATGGCGACCCAAATCGCGCATTTACGTGTTCGAACAACCCCCCGCCCCGCCGACAACGCATAGTCGTGCCAAATCCGTCTCACTGCGAAATTAATTCCACCTACAAGATTCTCGCGAAGAAGTGAGATTTAGTTGACATGGTCTCTATGTCACATTCGTCGCATCTGTTAGATTTCTCCGCTGGTGCAATCTGTCATAGTCTCTATGTTACATTCCTCACGTGTTCAGCCTGTTAGATGTATCGTCCTTTCCTGTGGGACTGCATGATTTCGCATTGGGACGGATTTGGAGGACACGTACCGCAACTAAGTAAATTAGACTAATAATTGCGGCGTTAATAGCGATTTCGTCTAATGACGATTTGAACGGTGCGTCTGGCAGGGGTTTATCACGCCAATGATAATAATTGCTCCAAAACTTTAATGCGAAATAATTGGGCTAGAGAGCTCTAATGAGATGTCAATCGAAATGCCATTATTTTATGCCAATTGTCACTAGTATGATGATGAAATGGCAATTAAGACAAAACAATTCGCTTAAAGACAGATACAATTCCAAGGAAATGACAGTGACATGTCAATGAATAGATTTAATAAGCCACT
>JAODUO010000143.1:530000-534903 GCA_025642075.2 Ridgeia piscesae
GTCGATTGCTGCCTTTTGTCAGGGTTAACATTGACTGACAAGGGGTTATGAGGTGGACAGGCAGCCCATAGAGGAAGAACTACCAGTTTCAAGCAGCTCTGATTCAGAGGAAAATGAAGACACAACCCTCCATTGATGTCTTGAAATGATCATCACTATTTACTAATGAAGCTGCTACATAGACTATAGTCATGGTATCTGTGGGATGTTAATTGTTTTGAATAAAGTTATAGAATTACAATAACATAAAAGTGAATTCTTTTGTATGGTCCCCACTTTTTGTGTCACCTAGGTTTTGAAAAGTGGGGGTACTGCTGGCCCCCATTAATTTTAGGCTAAATTATAACACTGGTAAATAAAGAGTAGATGCTAATGTCTCGGCGTATGTTGGAGGTTCAAATCCGCCAGGTAAATGCACAAACCTTTGTGCACAATTACCCCTGGCATGGGCTGTTGACTGATACATTGCATCTGCGCATATTATTTCCTTCATCGGTTGACATTTCATTAAAACGAATGTCATTGATGCAACAATTTACGTATCAATTGCATATAGATATATAATCTGATAAAAATCAGTCAACTGATTTACCTCTATAAGTATATAAATAAGTATACTTATATAGTGCCAAATCTAGTAATAAACTACTCAGGGCGTTTTACATATACATGAAGTAGGTATTCGTTAAAAAATTATTACTTATACATATGACTAAAATTAACTCTACATTACCAAAGTGCCACGTAAACAGATTAATGAAAACAATAACTAAACAAATAAAAATATAGAAGGCTAAAATACATAAAACTAAAACATCATTTAAGAAAGTAGGAGTAAAAATTCTCTTTAATAATGATGCAGTCACTAAAATAAAAGTTAAGCATATATTTATACAGCCACCGTCATAGAATTTATGTAATCATTAAACAATTTAACCTAACATTATGGTGTTACTGAAACGGCTTCTGTATTACAGGGAATTATATACATCAATGAACTGCTAATCTTTTTAATAATGCCAACTGACAAGTTCTACTGGGTGGTCCTGCTTAAGAACATGTCATCATCATCAATCACTTGTAAGGATTTATCATGAAATGAAACTGTGCAGTTGAGATATGTGGGCAATAAAATGTATAGGGAAGGAAAAGCCATTTCTTAATTTAAAGTGGCACTAATGAGTCATCTTTTTAGCAGCTACATTTAAACTAAACAAGCATAATTATTTATTTATTTATCCACACATTTATTATAAGTAATATATTATGTCTATTACGAATGCTGGAGCAAATCAAGTGGCCCACACTGCAACATCAGAAATGACAACAGACTAACGGTAGGAGTGCTCTTTACAATTAATAACTGACTAGTAGGGGAAGGGCAGGTAAAATGAGCTCCTTAAGCGCCGATCAACCTTCATTTGACAGTTATGTACAAAAATTGTATTTTTTTGCTACAATACCTACCTATGTATATTGACTACGTACATGCACAGTCCAGTTACTCTATCTTAATAAATATAATACGTTAGACGAGTTTTAAAAAGACACTCATTTTATTATTTCATAAAACACGGAGGCCAAAGTGGGCCCCCTCGCAATGCTATGCGATGCCACATAATCGTTGAAGCAAATCTTGCACATAACCCGCCACGCTCATACCCAGCGTACGCATGGTGTATCCACCGGCCACACTCCCCACAATACATCCAGCTTTTGCATGTTCTGCTGTTAGAATACAAATATCCGAATATCCCAGATAAGGCGTAGCATAGTAGTCTTCCTTCTATGTTTTTTACATGTTCTCAGCTTTTGTGTGCCCTCTTTTCTTTGAAACGGGTGGTTGTAGGCACGTTACCAGTCTTGCTGTGGCCTCGACGTGTTTGTTGTAATGACTGCCAGCAATGTTCCAGGTCGTCCCTCTGTAGCTTGGCGCACTGTAGCCCCATGGGGCCCACTTTGGCCTCTGCTATAGATTATCAGTTGGACGCCATTTTGGGATTATTGTGTTTATTCACTTCAAACTGAAATTGTTCATTTAACTAACTATGGCCTATTGCTCCCTGGACCATATTTTCAGTTATGTACCCTGACAATTTATGAAAAGGTGGTGTTTATAAGGCATATCAATTATTTTAGAAAAATACCTAAAACACAAATGTTTTGCATTTGTGCCAAAGAAACAAATACAACGTTCAATTGTGTCCCATGGAGGGTTTGTAAATATTACTATTGTTGGTTTGACTGCATTGCATACAAGGAATGCTGACAGATGGGGCCCACTTTGGCTGACAGGCCCACTTTACCCGCCCTTCCCCTACAAACTACATGTAATTAATTTGCTCAAACTACCACCACTATTGCAACCCAAGAACAAGAGGGTCTTAATTACGTTCATTAGGAACATCAATGTAACTATGATTATATGAAATAATTGCAGAAACTGGAGTGTTAGTGTACGTTCAGCCACACACAAACATCCGCCAAAAAATCATCACCGATGAAAAAGAGAAAGAAAAGATCTTGTGGCAGGTCCACTCTGCCCCCACATGCTGGCCACAGTGGCGTCAATGCCATATGTAGACTAATATATATATATATATATAATATATATATATATATATATATATATATATATATATATATATATCAGATATCGATCTTATATCTTTATTGGCAGACAAGATCATGAGTCAGACAATACTGATTTACTGAATAGTATATATCCTGCTGGTTCAACACTCAATAAATCAATCAAAATATTGCAATATGCATATTATATTGTATTCACATATCTCTATATATATATATATATATATATATATATATATATATATATATATATATATATATATATATATATATTCATATATACTCACTCACTAGCTCACTCACTCACTCTAATATTGATATGTATGCTGTAAACATTTCCACTCTTGAATGTTTATGACAAATTAAATAGTCATAACATGCACACTTGTTGTCCCAAGTTAGCATTTGTGCTTGTGTTGCAAATTATATTATCTATGGCAATTAGATGATTGTGCATGTAAAATGGTAAAATGTCATTCTTGTGTGCCTGTTTTATGGCATATTGTTGTGAATAGAATATCACAACTTCTACTACTATTAATATTATTTTATTTATTTTCCTTGATTTCCTTGTTTCATTGAAGGTTCGCCAGTTTAGATTTGATGGTCTTAGAAGAGAGGGACAACAAATGTCCTATCTAGAATACTGATTTAACTTTGAAGCCCCTTTTAATGGAATCGACCTAATGTTTTTATACAAACTTATATTTATGCTACATTTTAGGCCCACTACCTGAGACCAAGAATGGCTACAAATATGTCATGACACTATTTCACAAAATACGTTGAACTATACTCCCTGAAGCGGAAGACAGGTGAGGAGGTATTGCGAAGCTTGAACAGCTTCATTTGCAGGTATTGCATTCCTTGATTATTAAGCTTCAATCATACCCTACTGTCTCTTCCATCTAAGGTGACAGCTGGTGGAATCACCATGACGCAGAAAGATTTGCGTACACTTTTGCCATGGGAATGGCTGAATGACAACGTATGTTATCTTAAAAAACAGTTTGTGCATGCATGTTCCACATACTTTCTGAAGTTATATATTCACTACCCAGACACACACACACAACACACACAGACACACACGACACACACACACACACACACACACACACACACACACACACACACACACACACACACACAACACACACACAACACACACACAGACACACACAGACACACACACACACACACACACACACACACACACACACACACACACACACACACACACACACACACACACACACACACACACACACACACACTATAACTGCAAGAGTTGAACAATCACTTAGTGTACTGGCATATAATAAACCATGGTTGTAATTATTATCTATATATTAACTATTAAATAGAATCAATGCGTGTGCACACATGTAATGTTTGCATAAGGAACACCAGCAGGGTGTGAATCTGCCACACACAACACTGAATCGATATTACCCTAAACTATCCAAGTGAACAAAATAGTTAGACAAACAACTGACAATTCACTTGCATTACAACACAGTATTCTAAATGCAACCAGTCACAACTGTATTTTATATTATTAGAAAAAATTATTTTATATCATCTGTCAGGAATACATAATTATTAAAAAATCTAAAATCAAGTATGTACACATTCACTTTTCTGGATAACACTGCTAACTTTGTTTTGAACTCTTCTTTTGTGGAAACACATCTTCCGTCACCATGGCTGTCAAACACCCTATTTGAACGATTGTTTCTACCTGAATTAGTGACAAATTGCAAAACCAGTACAGTTGTTTCCCACAAGCATGAGTTCTTATTGGTGGTTATTACAACAGGACATTTTGCATTGCCTAACAATATCTAGCATTTTCTCTAGTTTATTATCCTCTGTATGTCTAATGACATCCCAAATATGAATAGGGTATGTGTCATTTAATACATATTAGGTTTTATGTGGGGTATGTGTGTGTAAAATAGTTATGACATTGCTTTATTGACTAATACAATGTAACTTTATAATAGGACTGAAGTAGACTTGTTCAAATTAATGTCTTCGCAAGAGTGACACTGTTGGTGACACTGCAGTCAAGTAACAATTCTTATTTACTCTGCTAATTTTTCCTGTTCAATGTTTCTGTTTGTGGCCTCTCTGTTTCTCCTGGTCTATCCCATATCCTTTTTTTCTTGTTCAGTGTCTCTGTGCCAGGTGGCCTTCTAATAGTTATTAAAATAACAAAAAAGCAAAATAATAAAAATCCATCAATACATAGATGTATTTTAAAGACTACATGAAAGTCTCCAAGAATAGTTAAGCAGTAACTACT
>JAODUO010000144.1:0-17500 GCA_025642075.2 Ridgeia piscesae
GAAAATTTGACAGAAATTTTTTTTTCACAGTCAATGAAGAGAAAAGGACTAGAGGACATGGAGTTACATTAGCAAAGAAGCAGTGTAGACTAGATATTAGAAAATTTTCATTTTCACAAAGAACAGTAAACGAATGGAACAGATTATCAGCTGATTGTGTAGGTGCTAGTAGTGTTAATATATTTAAAAATAAAATCGACATATACCTAAGACGGGCGGGGTATACTTAGATAGATAGGTTGGACTCTCGATAAGCCAAATGGCTTCCTAGTCCACCTGCCATCTAGAGTTGAATCTCTAGGTGGCAATCTTGTTAAATCTTGTTAAATCTTGTATATGTCTCGGGACACGGGGAAGCCAAACACACGACAGTACGGTGTCACTGTTCGGTTGATGCCGAAGTACGCTGACCAGTTCGGCTTGACGAGGAGCAGTAACACCAGAAGACCGAACGCAACCGCCAAGTTCAGGGAAAGGTGGACGGCGGAACCTGAAGGAAACGATGTCAAGACATTAAGTTACTTTAGTGTGAACAGGATTGTATCTGATGCCTCAAACCCAACATTATCATATTGCATTTGACTGAGAGCGGTAATAGAGCAAAAAACGAAACGATATCACAACTGTGTACAGGAATACATAGTAAAAAGTCCCATCGAGCTCGATTGACTTGATTCGTTGCAAATCACATTTATTTCTGTTAACTAGCCGAGTTAGTCAGTGTTTCTTGGGGGAAACGGCAGTCACCCCGCGCTAAGACGAGTGTGATCTCCTGATAGTTCGGTGGCAGGACACCATAATTATAGAAAACCTTGCACTATCTGTGTGTAATCGGTTTTTGTTTTTTTCATGTTTGATAGTTATTACTGTTTTGATGAACTTTGGGCTGGGTGGCGCGATTAGCCGCTAACCGCTATAAGCTTTTTAAAAATCAAACACGGCCGCCACGATATTGGTGTAATCAGTAGCTGGCCAGCTGCACAACATTGGTATAAGCAGAGCATCAGTCACCATATATCAGCTATGTTTGATCTTGTTGCTATTTCATTTGTAACGTTAGTTGTTCATGTATTTTTGCATTGTTCCATCACATGATCACCTTGCTGTAATTGGCTGTCAAGAATAGTGTTTTCAGTGCTGTATGTGTCTGTATTATTATGTGCGTGTGAATATGAATTGCAGGGTCGCATCCAGGCCTATATGTACAGCATAGTATCATGTGCCATTACAAGATGTACTTGTCACCATTATTTAATAAATTTGAGCTTTAAATTGATGCAATGTTACATATCTTATTATGAGATTCTCCATTCATCTTTAAAACCCTCTGCTTAGTTGAAGATGTGACCAAAGCTGTGTACTTCAGATACAATGCCAGTGCATTATTTGAAAGGAATATACCATTCATAGCATGGCCAATGGACATGGATACTGATGGACAGATATGTATGTTAAAATTACCAAGTGACACTTACTTACTCTTCAATCAAAGTGGATGTACCAAAATATGTATATGCTATATTCCTACAAAACGTAGTTACAACAATTTTTATATTTCTGTTCAGTTCGTTGAGATAAAATGCGTGGAACATGATCTAGCAGCATAGGCCTATACATATACTAAATAGTATTAACATGGAAGTCGAAACAGCTACTTGTTTTAACAAAATAGTAACCAATAGTGGCAATACTTGTTTTTACCACGTGTACAATGTAAACACAGGCAGAACCACGTGGTCACGTTGTAAAAACCCACCCGCTTAATATTTAATGGTGTATACAATATAGCGTTATTAGTCTAGAACGTATTACTTAACACAGAGGCAAAACCAGAGCAAGGCCAAAGCGGACACAAAGACCCCGACGAATTCTAAAGATGTTTACCCAACTCGAGAACTTCAATGGAAACTCATCCTGGACCACACCGACGGCGCGGATCTTAATTGCCATATATTACCAGCGAGTGATTTACTGAACATTGCCTAAATCCTAGCGGAGACAGTTTGAACAAAAGTTGAATTTGTATAGATTTGCAGGTGTTTCTCGAGTACGTGATGATGTTAAACTAGCGTCCTTGGGCAAACCTTGCGACCGGAATTGGTAAATTACACATGCGCACAGATGCATTTTTGTGAATTATCTGTTCACAATAAAAGGAGAGAGCGTGGTTTTAATCAGAGAGACCGGAGAGATCGGAGATCGAGAGCGACGGAAGATGCTCGCGACTCTCCCTCCTTTTGGCTGTTCAAATTAAAACATGAATATGAGATTGAAGCTCATATTTCTCGAAACTATCAAAATTACCGGCATGTATTTAGAACTTTAAAATGTAGGAGCACTGGAGTGGACTGGCAACAGACACTCAGTGACTTCGATGTTACTAGTACTACGTTAAACTCTATTGCCAATGCAATGTATATCTTTTGAAATAATGTATACGAACGTGAACTTCAATTTGTGAATAAAATATCCGAGATCGAACCTGGAACGAGCGTCTGTCACTTTACCCTGAATCGGGGGTCAAACCGATTCTGGCGAGCGCACACGAGAAGACACACACACACACACACACACACACACACACACACACACACACACACACACACACACACACACACACACACACACACACACACACACACACTCACACTTACCCTGCGAAGTATCTTCCCCCCGCGCACGCGTCCGTTCTTTACAACGTGTACCTATAAACAGTGGCTGCATGTCCACATTGACACATGCCCATTACTCATTGGTCGAGAAGTGTCTAGTTGCGGAACTCAACTGGTGAGTCAAAACGTGCAGCCGGATTCACTCGCATGCCAGAGCAGATGGTCAAAACACTTCAACATTGTAATTACTGAACCAAGCTGTTTGAAAGCGCACATAAAATGCTAATGAAAATAATTGGTAACTATGGCAGGATCACATCATATTGCTACCTTTTATTCTATGTGTTACTCAATAACTACCTAGTCTAGAGACAATGTTTTGGGTCATTATCCGCGGTGTTACGTCACTGCAACACGACGTCACTTCCGCCTACATCTGCATAGTTTCGCGTCTGGACAACAGAACGTATCTCGACGAAATGCAATAAAAAGTTCTATCCTATTGTTGCATCAACTACACAGGCAAAGGCGAAGTAGGTAATTGTTATATTTTGATGCAATATTCATGTATAAATTCCGGAATATTCCATATGTTACGGGACGGATGGCAACCTCAAGAGGAGAGGTTAAAGTACTGTTTTGGGCAACGTAAAACCGAGTAAGCCATTACAAATTGTTACTATTATTGTTTTAGGTGATTTGTTTTCCTACTATACTAAACTGTCTATGCTAGACTAAACATAAGTATCTAGTACTAGCATAGTATTTTCCTTACTGATTTTAGCCTAACAAGTTTGTTGCTACTATGCTATACTGTCTATACTAGTGTAAACATAAGTATATAGTACTAGTACAGTATTTTCCTTACTGATTTCAGCCTAACAATTGTGTTGCTCTATACTATACTATACTATACTATACTGTACTGTACTGTACTGTACTGTACTGTACTGTACTGTACTGTACTGTACTGTACTGTACTGTACTGTACCGTACCGTACCGTACCGCACCGCACCGCACCGCACCGCACCGCACCGCACCGCACCGCACCGCACCGCACCGCACCGCACCGCACCGCACCGCACCGCACCGCACCGCACCGTACCACACTATACTGTCTATACTAGAGTAAACATAAGTATCTAGTACTCGTATAGTATTTTCTCTACTGATTTTAGCCTAGCAGTTTGGTTTTGGCTCAGTCGAAGGTTAGGCTAAGCGGCAAACGCTGACTAAGCTTAAATTACGTCATTTGTAATGGCCCATTAGCCATTATGGCTGCCATCGCATCCTGTATCATGTAGTTGAGCTGATATTGTCTGTAGGAAGCATTGTTAGAAAGCCATTCTACAGTTGTAACGTAGGACATATTCGTATAATGATATAATTATAGTTAACGTCATTAAAGTAATTAAGCCACATCACACATTGTTAATAATGATCTGACAAGGGAAATGTTGACCGAGACTGTGTCGCTTGCTTGGTCTTTGCCGGACATCAGACCTTCAAGGTTTTGGCGACCTTTATGGACGCACCGCGCTATTCGCCCGAGAAATAATTATAAATTTAATTAATAACATATAAACTCAACTGAATCCGTTTATATTATATTTTAGTTATCAAATATTCGTGAGTACATAAACTGATATGTATTGCAAACTGTGTTACAGATAAAAAGCATAGCAATGTTAATAGGCTAAACAAATATATTAAGTAACACCACCACATGTGGTGCAAATAAATGTTATGTATATATTTGTAGGGTGCCGCAACTACCAATCCAGGTACATCACATGGTCTTTCAACATTATTTGGTCCCTAAAGATATGTTATAATACACCAACACATGCAGTCATTATGAAAAGAGCGATCAACAAATTAAACATTAAATTGGTCCCCGAAGATATGTTGTAATACACCAACACATGTCAGTTATTGTGAAATGAGCGACCTACATATATATGTTGTAATACTCCAACACATGTCAGTCATTATGAAATGAGCGATCTACAAATATATGTTGTAATACTCCAACACATGTCAGTCATTGTGAAATGAGCGACATACAGATATATGTTGTAATACTCCAACACATGTCAGTCATTGTGAAACGAACGATCTACAAATTAAGCAGCGCATACGAATACGTGCATGCAGATATTAGTCAGTGTGTTATCTCGCCAAAACAAACGTTTTGCTAATTAAACACTAGATTCGACGGTACCAGTGACCATAAAACACACAAGCTTATAAACGCCCCGAAGAACAACAAACCAAGATTAGCAGTGATCTAAACGTATTGTGAAAATTAATAGTTTCGCCATAGTAATGCCAACTCCACATATAGTGCAAATACCTTTACACTTTCTGAAATACACCTTATATCTAACTCCTTGTCAACTGGGAAATCATCACGACTGAATTACTATTGTTCATCGTCGACTTGTGTGAATCTGATAACATACGAAGTCTGTAACCGAATACGCATTTTTCCGTGTTGAACGAGAAGCTAAGTGGTGAACGAGAAGCTAAGCGGTGTGTAGACTTGTGTGTATCTCGGGACGCAGAGCAGCCAAACACGACAGCACGGTGTCACTGTTCGGTTGACGCCGGAGTACGCTGACTAGTTCGGCTTGACGAGGAGCAGTAACACCAGAAGGCCGAACACAACCACCAAGTTCAGGGAAAGGTGGACGGCGGAACCTGAAGGAAACGATGTCAAGACATTAACAACTTTAGTGTGAACAGGGTTGTAACCTTTGTCCGGAAACCCCCAAACATTCATTCCACACTAAATGGTAATATACCAAAGATATACGCAATACCCAGCGTTTCACTGATGAATGTCTGGAAAACTCCCAACGTAGCAAACCTAAGAGGCCTCTGACGAATGCACGATTCCAGTACCTTTCCGAGTATGTGACACAATGTGGACTATATGGAATAGTTGTTTGAAGTACATACTGGGTTTGATTGTGAAAGTAACAGAGCAAAACTACATATATGCATGACGTAATGCTCTATACTGAAATTCACATTAAAACTGTCTCCTCGATTGGTGCACGTATGTTTAATATAATATGTGAATTGTTTTTGTGTGTGTATGTGTGTGTGTGTGTGGGGGGGGGTTGTTTGTTTGTTGTGTTTGTGTGTGGCGCGCGCGTGTGTGTGTGCCTGTACGTGCGCATGTGTGCGTGTGCGTGTGCGTGTGCGTGTGCGTGTGCGTGTGCGTGTGCGTGTGCGTGTGCGTGTGCGTGTGCGTGTGCGTGTGCGTGTGCGTGTGCGTGTGCGTGTGCGTGTGCGTGTGCGTGTGCGTGTGCGTGTGCGTGTGCGTGTGCGTGTGCGTGTGCGTGTGCGTGTGCGTGTGCGTGTGCGTGTGCGTGTGCGTGTGCGTGTGCGTGTGCGTGTGCGTGTGCGTGTGCGTGTGCGTGTGCGTGTGCGTGTGCGTGTGCGTGTGCGTGTGCGTGTGCGTGTGCGTGTGCGTGTGCGTGTGCGTGTGCGTGTGCGTGTGCGTGTGCGTGTGCGTGTGCGTGTGCGTGTGCGTGTGCGTGTGCGTGTGCGTGCGCGTGCGCGTGGCGTCGTGCGCGTGGCGTATGCGCGTATGCGCGTATGCGCGCTGATGCGCTGTGCGTGTGCGTGTGCGTGCGTGCGTGCGTGCGTGCGTGCGTGCGTGCGTGCGCGTGCGTGTGTGTGTGTGCGCGCGCGTGTATGTATAAATATATTTGCTTTAAGCGATCATGTTATGCGTCAAACCACTTTTGCAATTGATGTAGACGGTTTTACTTAATGTAATCGAAGAATGGTTTTACCGATGATTTGACAAACCCAAATAGCCAATTTGTACCACCAAAGAAAGATGTCTACATTGATTCTATATATGATATTTTGCGAAATTAGTGTTACACGAGACTAGCAAAATTTGAATATTTAAATCTCTCATCGTATCACTTACCAGAAAGACATATCTTAGTGTTGTTGAACCATTCGTTCATTGATTCCCCACAATAGCCACAGGTGAGAAAATCATCGCACAAAATATCCTCTTTGCCTGCGCTCGAGTAGGGTAACGGAGTTATCGTGCATTTAGCCTTTGTCGCTGCACCCAGTTTAACTGTAATACAAATTACACATACACTGTGAATTGTCATTATTGTGTATCTAACTACTTCTAGGTAGGTAGCTAGGTAGGTATGTAGTCCAGTCACTCTCGAAGTGGTTCGCGCGCTTTGTCGCTACCCTCCGAACGAGGCCGACTATCCCTGCTGCTGTGTAAACAGCATCCGACCACAGTCTTGCTACTTGATCCATATATTACGAATCGTGATAACGACAGTAACTCTCCCTGTCCAATCGGACTTTTCGAACATGTTTTGACTTCATGTACGGGCAACAGAATGCTTACTTTTAATCATCATTTGTATTTGCGGTAAGGGTGATAACACAGTCTTATGAAACAAGGACAACATAAATAATGATGTATGTATTTATATTTCATTCTCCCACCATTCTAAGATTCGATGTGACGTGGTATCAATAACATATCAAAATAAGACCTCTTTCTGATGGTGAAAATATCTTATGATGTTGGAGAAAAAACATAATGATTAAACTTAATAAAGTTTGCTATACAATAGAGTCAAGTAAAAACACGGTTCTAAGAATTACACATGATTACACAATGCAACAGGTAAAACAGTTTTTAGGAATATGATTTACATAACACAGCAAAAAATTTGAAAAGCAGTTCGACATAAAGCAGTTTATCATATCATATATAAGGGACAACAATCAAGCTATAACCGCGGCCAGACATGCATTGGTAGAGAGAGAGAGAGAGAGAGAGAGAGAGAGAGAGAGAGAGAGAGAGAGAGAGAGAGAGAGAGAGAGAGAGAGAGAGAGAGAGAGAGAGAGAGAGAGAGAGAGCAACAGGTAAAACAGTTTAGGAATATGATTACAAACACAGCAAAAAAGTGAAAAGAGTTAGACATAAAGCAGTTTATCATATCATATTAAGGGACAAAATAGAGAAGGAAGAGAGAGAGAGAGAGAGAGGAGAGAGAGAGAGAGGGGGGGAGAGAGAGAGAGAGAGAGAGAGAGGAGAGAGAGAGAAGAGAGAGAGAGATAGAAAATATATATATATATATATATATATATATATATATATATATATATATATATATATATATATATATATATATAAATATATATATATATAAAGAAACACCATTGTACTATATATATATATATATATATATATATATATGTGTGTGTGTGTGTGTGTGTGTGTGTGTGTGTGGTGTGTGTGTATAAAGAAACTGACAGTTACCGTCTTTGTGAATGCAGCCAGCGAAGGTGCGATTGTCTCCATTGGCGCCATGGTATTTGTAGGTAAACTCTTTCTCGTTGTCAATGCAGCTGCATTTGCCCTTGATACACGAATATGAAAACGCTGCATATGCGACGTACACTCCGCAGGGGGTGTGGTCATCACACGGATCGCCTTTCGTGACTGAAGAAATAACACGACACAAAGAACGGTAAATAACTATAAGTAAAATAAATATACGGAAATATTCGCCGCAACCGACGAACTATATTATTCCTACGTATTAACCATGCCAGCCACCATAATCACCATACTGGCGTTGTAACGTTTGATGGCATGTTATTTCATAGTAATTTGCCGCATGTAGCAATGTTAATCGTCACCATATTGGCGTTGTAACCTATGATCGCATGGTATTTTATAGTAATATGACGGCATGTAGCAATATTAATCATCACCACATTGGCGTTGTAACGTATGATCGCATGTTATTTTATAGTAATTTGACCGCATGTAGCAATGTTAATCATCACCATACTTGCGTTGTAACGTATGATCGAATGCTATTTTATAGTAATATGACCGCATGCACCAATATTAATCATCACCATTCTGGCGTTGTAACCTATGATCGCATTTTATAGTAAACTTGACCGCATGTAGCAATGTTAATCATCATCACCATACTGGCGTAAATTATGATCGCATGTTATTTTATAATAATATGACCGCATATAGCAACGTTAATCATCACTATACTGACGTTGTAGCGTATGATCTCATGTTATTTTATAGTAATTTGACCGAATGTAGCAATGTTAATCGTCACCATACTGGTGTTGTAACGTATGATCGCATGTTATTTTATAGTAATTTGACCGCAGGTAGCAATGTTAATCGTCACCATACTGGTGTTGTAACGTATGATCGCATGTTATTTTATAGTAATTTGACCGATTGTAGCAATGTTAATCGTCACCATACTGGCGTTGTAACGTATGATCGCCTGCAATTTTATAGTAATTTGACCGCATGTAGCAATATTAATCGTCACCATACTGGCGTTGTAACGTATGATCTCATGTTATTTTATAGTAATTTGACCGCATGTAGCAATGTTAAACATCACCATACTGGCGTTGTAACGTATGATCGAATGCTATTTTATAGTAATATGACCGCATGCACCAATATTAATCATCACCATTCTGGCGTTGTAACCTATGATCGCATTTTATAGTAAATTGACCGCATGTAGCAATGTTAATTGTCACCATACTGGTGTTGTAACCTATGATCGCATGTTATTTTATAGTAATATGACGGCATGTAGCAATATTAATCATCACACCACTAGCGTTGTAACATATATGACGGCATGTAGCAATATTAATCATCACCACATTGGCGTTGTAACGTATGATCGCATGTTATGTTATAGAAATTTGACCGCATGTAGCAATGTTAATCATCACCATAGTTGCGTTGTAACGTATGATCGCATGTTATTTTATAGTAATTTGCCCGCCTGCACCAATATTAATCATCACCATTCTGGCGTTGTAACCTATGATCGCATTTTATAGTAAATTGACCACATGTAGCAATGTTAATCATCATCACCATACTGGCGTTGTAAATTATGATCGCATGTTATTTTATAATAATATGACCGCATATAGCAACGTTAATCATCACTATACTGACGTTGTAGCGTATGATCGCATGTTATTTTATAGTAATTTGACCGCATGTAGCAATGTTAATCATCACCATACTGGTGTTGTATCGTATGATCGCATGTTATTTTATAGTAATTTGACCGCATGTAGCAAGGTTAATCGTCACCACACTGGCGTTGTAATGTATGATCGCATGCAATTTTATAGTAATTTGACCGCATGTAGCAATGTTAATCGTCACCATACTGGTGTTGTAACGTATGATCGCATGTTATTTTATAGTAATATGACCGCATGTAGCAATATTAATCGTCACCATACTGGTGTTGTAACGTATGATCGCATGTTATTTTATAGTAATATGACCGCATGTAGCAATGTTAATGATAATATGTCGCCACAGTATACACATTTTCGCGACAATGCAGTTTCAGGATTTTAAATGCTACATTCAAAGCTGCTTTTGAATAATCGGTAACCGACGAATTGGGAAATGTAGTAAACCATGCATTTAGGCTTTTCTGGCAATGGCCCTATCCATGTACTTTAAATAATGTGTTTTCTACAAAGTTATATTAATAAATTACTCGTCGTAGCTACGAATGTAATTTCGTTTTTTCACTTTCTGTTGTGCGCACCTCCAAATGTCCATTGTTTCCCCTTATATATATATATATATATATATATATATATATATATATATATATAAGGAAAGTCACTATATATATATATATATATATATATATATATATATATATATATATATATATATATATATATATATATAATCACACAGACAATCCAACGTATTGCAATAATACTCACGTGTTTCGCAATGGTCCCCAACTTTTTTCCATCCTTTCGCGCAAATGCATTTAGTTTCGTTTTTGTCGCAGCTCAAGCCTTTAGCAGTGAATCAACAACATTGATACTAGCATACAACACAAACCAAACGCAATACGGTTGTTGCAAATAGCTTTACATCTACGCTTCTTGAAAATATGGATAAAGGTAAAATTACTTATTTTATCATCTTCAACAACATATATTTAAATCATTTTCACAATGTTACTGATTGATTTGCAGGAATGACATTGCAAGATTATGCTGTTACGGTGTTGCTCCGAGAAGCACTTGGCTTGTCTTTTGATTCGGAATATGTTGTCAGCATTGCTGTATGTATGTACTAAAAATAGCATAAATTGTGTCAGCATTGTAATGTCATCTCAGTGCACCTCACAATTCATACACACAAACACACACTCACACAAACACACGCGGTCACACACGCACACGCACGTGAGCGCACAGTTTAGGCGGTTATGTGCGCATTACATAGACTGTATTTTTCTTAGTTAAGCTTGGCATTCATATCATGCTTATTCAAAATCAATATTTGTTTCTGAATAACAACCAGTAAGCCATCAAAATATATTTTTAAACCTGATTATATTGGCGACATAACGATGGCGAGCGAGAAGAGACTGTGCGACACTACCTATATGTACTATGTAAGTACTCACCGACATCGCACTCTTGTGACCTCCACAAAGTGTTGGCGTAATCATAGCAAGGTTCTCCCAGTTTGCTGCCGACGCACGTCTTTTTGTCTTCCGATGCCTTGTATCCACGGTGGCAATAGCATATACCCTTGCACGACGAATGATCGCCATAGCACGCTTCATTGTCGACGTCACATCTTTCTCCGATCTTTCGCACTGAGCAACAAAACCAAACGCCTTGCATGGAACAAGGCAATTTCTGTAAAGTATTACATCCTTCGCCGCAACAATTGCTCACGTTTGGCGGCTGTTGGCGGTCGTTTTCGTGGTTAGGTCAGAAAGTAACAGATGATAATACGCATGCATGCACAGTTCACGCCGACCAATAAGACTTAACTACGTCATTTTGTTTCTAAAATGGCGTACTCTATAGACTTTTTATGGCTATGTGTGCTAGATTTATTTTCCTGATAAACCACGGACGTTAAACAAATGATTGTTGTTGGAAGTTGTTACTTTTTATTAACTCTGTTAACCCCATATGATCAAAACATTGACTTTTGTTTCCATTTAATAATTAACTTTACAGACGATGGTCGTAGCTGAAGAATACCTAATTTCTATGTTTGGAAACTACTCACCTTTCTTGCACTTGCTATTGTCGTACACATAGCCGAAATTGCACGTGCATAGCCCCATCTTACATTCGTTGTACTTGTAACAGCGACTGTTTTCAAATTTGCAGTCAGAACTCATCGTGCAGTTGCTCGAATACTCGCCTTTTCCTGCAACAACAAAACGAAACGATCTGTTAGTGGGGAACAGAAGACGGCAAAGCTATAGTGATGTAGTGGGGACCATACACACATACATATACACACATACATATACATATATACACACGTACATACATACGTACGTACGTACGTACGTACGTACCTACATACATACATACATACATACATACATACATACATACATACATACATACATACATACATACATACATACATACATACATACATACATACATACATACATACATACATACATACATACATACATACATACATACATACATACATACATACATACATACATACATACATACATACATACATACATACATACATACATACATACATACATACATACATACATACATACATACATACATACATACATACATACATACATACATACATACATACATACATACATACATAAACAAACACACAAAAATACAAACAAAATACACACAAAACCAAAAAAAAACACCTATACACCTACACACATAATTATACACACACAAACACACACTTACACACAACCATCTACACACATACACATAAATAAACACACATACACACTTACACACATTCACACATACACATTGTTCCCCAGACTACCATATATACCGCCCCTGTACATGTGAACCCAACCGGAAGAAGGAACCCAACATTAGTCAATTGCGCATGCGTAAACCTACACTTACCAAAGCCACAGCTATACTGCACGTGCACCACCATCAACCCCACGACCACCAAATACGCGTTCTAGAATGAGAGAATGGTTCACAATAAAACATGACTACAGTATTTGTATAAAACTGTGGACATATATTTCATTGCTTATTAGCAATGTCGACTTCTGAAAAGTCTTGTTACCCTGTAATTGAATGGAGAAATGACAACAAAATTGTTATGCAGACAAGTAGAAAGAATCATACTCTGGTTTGTGCATTATGCATATGTTCAGCTTTACCATTGTGTTAATATTGTTTAACCATTACATACATCTTATAACTTTGTTTCCATCTACGGAACCTAATACGTAATTGGCCTCATTTCGTTACATTATGGACCACTACATGATCCGCTAATGCATTCCTGTGTTTTATCTTTATCATCAGTACATAATACCATCACTTCATTCTGCGTTTTCCTGACGAATATCAATAGCGTTGTCGCGATTACATTTTCCGATCTTTAACAACGTCCCGGTAGACGTTTCTGCGCATGCGCAATAAATGTAAATCATCAATGTCCAGCGAAACAACAAAGCATTTTCGGTATAAATGCCAGGAGCTATTCGTTAAGTTTCTGTGATGATTACTGTGAAGAGTTTCTTAAAATGTCGTTCAATGCAATAAAATATGACGTTTTTTTTATAAATCACTATCACGGATTATGGCGCACTAGAGTCACGTGATTTACGCTTTCCATCAAAATATGCCTCAAAACGTGGGGGGCGGCGGGCGTGTGCGGCAAACGTGCGGGCGAGGCGTATACGGGCGGGCGGGCGAATGGCGCGGGCGGGCGGGCGGCGGCGGGCGGGCGGGCGGGCGGGCGGGCGGGCGGGCGGGCGGGCGGGCGGGCGGGCGGGCGGGCGGGCGGGCGGGCGGGCGGGGGCGGGCGGGCGGGCGGGGGGCGGAGGCGGGCGGGCGGGCGGGCGGGCGGGCGGGCGGGCGGGCGGGCGGGCGGACGGACGGGCGAAGGACGGGCGGGCGCGGACGGACGGACGGACGGACGGACGGACGGGCGGGCGGACGGGCGGGCGGGCGGGCGGGCGGGCGGCGGGCGGGCGACGGACGGACGGACGGGACGGACGGACGACGACGGACGGACGGACGGACGGACGGACGGACGGACGGACGGACGGACGGACGGACGGACGGACGGACGGACGGACGGACGGACGGACGGGACGGACGGACGGACGGACGGACGGACGGACGGACGGACGGACGGACGGACGGGACGGACGGACGGACGGACGGACGGACGAGGACGGACGGACGGACGGACGGACGGACGGACGGACGGACGGACGGACGGACGGACGGACGGACGGACGGACGGACGGACGGACGGACGGACGGACGGACGGACGGACGGACGGACGGACGGACGGACGGACGGACGGACGGACGGACGGACGGACGGACGGACGGACGGACGGACGGACGGACGGACGGACGGACGGACGGACGGACGGAGAGATGGGAGAGATGGGAGAGATGGGAGATATGGGAGAGAGGGGAGGGGGAGAGAGGGAGAGAGGGAGAGGGGGGAGAGGGGAGAGAGGGACGAGGGACGAGGGACGAGGGACGAGGGACGAGGGACGAGGGACGAGAGACGAGAGATGAGAGACGAGAGAGGAGAGAGAGACGAGCGAGAGCGAGAGGACGAGAGACGACGAGAGACGACGAGAGACGAGAGGACGAGAGACGACGAGAGACGAGAGAGACGAGAGACGGAGACGACGAGAGACGACGAGAGACGCGAGAGACGACGAGAGACGACGAGAGACGACGAGAGACGACGAGAGACGACGAGAGACGACGAGAGACGACACGAGGACGACGAGAGACGACGAGAGACGACGAGAGACGACGAGAGACGACGAGAGACGACGAGAGACGACGAGAGACGACGAGAGACGACGAGAGACGACGAGAGACGACGAGAGACGACGAGAGACGACGAGAGACGACGAGAGACGACGAGAGACGACGAGAGACGACGAGAGACGACGAGAGACGACGAGAGACGACGAGAGACGACGAGAGACGAGAGACGAGAGACGAGAGACGAGAGACGAGAGACGAGACGAGAAGAGAAAGTAAATGTATTACAAAATTGCTCATAATTTGACACTTACCATCTGTGCACGCGCCATGTTGGGTATATCTCAGCCACTGTTCCGCCTGTCTGTGTCCGTGTGTCTTGTCGGTAAATCGACCTCGGTAAATATAGTGGCGTCAAACGGGCGACCAAGCCTGTTATGTTTTTCAGTTCAAACACATACCGCCTTTGTGCTGGTCACATGGCTAGATGGGTGTCTCTGTTATACCCTTTTGCCAAACCAACGTCGCGATTGTCGTTCATAACGCCAACATAAAAAGTGGGAGGAGCCCTGAGTGCGGCGCAGTGAAGCCAGCCGTCTATTTGTGTCACTTTATGCCCGGCGGAACAGCCCTTCGTTTACCAAGCCATCTTGGTCTTTTATTCAGCAACACGCGTAGCCATAGGGAACGAGTTATTTAGGTGCCGTCTAGATCACTGATTTACTTCAGTATATTCTACCTAGCGATAGCAAACCTTAGCTGTGACGTCACACCAGGCATAACAATGGAGGGTGAATGCAGCATCACCGGCACTGGGGCCGTCTTATCGCACGACTTACGAACGTCTTGCCGCCATGTTTCGGCTGTAAAGAGATTGCAACATTGGCAAATCTCTGTTTTCGGTTATCCCTACTCTCAGCCAGTTGTGTATTTCTTCCATCATCGCCCCTTTTCATGTCAGTTGTGACGACTATTCTCAAATTACGTCGATCACTGGCGGCGGTCTCCTAGTTGTCAATGTCGATTCTCGCCAACTTCTTATCACGCTTGCATGTGTCTTTGTAATGAACATATTGTCGGCCAATAGTTCGTGTCTCGCTAACAAGTTCACCATACAGGACATATTTATCTATACGGCCATCAGCTAGTGGACAGGACCGGACTTTTTGTAAAAACAATAGCCGACTGGAACCAACTAAACGAGTCGCAGGTCCAGGCTGAAACCATAACTGACTTCAGTCGCCTGACCTGCGGCTCAAACACTCAATAACATGCGCACACACCCCCGTCGTATATAATAGCCACTATTGGCTTCTTTACGACGTATCCCATTCAGATTCATATTCAGATTCAGATTCAGATTCAGATTCAGATTCAGATTCAGATTCAGATTCAGATTCAGATTCAGATTCAGATTCAGATTCAGATTCAGATTCAGATTCAGATTCAGATTCAGACCAAGGCATCGCAGATGTCGCTGGCTTAATAGTGTGTACATGCTGGTACACGAAGCACGTTCAATACCTTTGTATTTGTGACCATGTGGTGTCAGGATATGCCAAGGATGCGACTAAGACAATGAAGACGAAAACGTTCAGTCTTTTCACGTCCATTCACACATAATGATTTCAATCATGAAAGCTAATTTTGTAATACATAGATATCGTTTACTGATAGTAGTAGTATCATTGTCGCAACAATCAGCTGATTATAATCGCAATGCTCTCATTCAGATCGCTTTGTTGTCATTCAAATTCCCGACTTGCGAGCTCATATAATTCCGAGAAAGTAGTTACCCAAAGGTGGAGTGTAGTTGCCCAAAGGGAGCGCAACTACAAATAACAACACTACGCACTCAATGTGGCTTTCGCCGTTGATGTTGACGATTTTTGTCACGAAGCATACAACGTTACCAACCAAAAGTGGTTCATTAAACATATTTCGTTTCTCCGATATTTACTTCATATTATATAACATTATTGTACAATATAATTATGATGCTTCCTTTAAATGTCATGTCTGTCAGGGGATCGTGCCCTCAAACCGCAAAGTTGTTATAAAGAATGATGTACTTGTGTGTTTATGGAATGCACTCCATCTCTCCATGGGACACGCGCGTTCTCGGTCACTGTGACATTTCCTTTAGACAAACGGGCCACCTAGCCTGTTATGCTATTCAGTGCGAATACATACCGCCTTTGCGCTGGTCACATGGTTGGGTGGGTGTCTCTGTTATACCCTTTTGCCAAACCAACGTCGTGATTGTCGTTTACAATGACCGACAACATAAAAAATGGGAAAGCCATAAGTGCGGCGCAGTGAAGCCAGCCGTCTATTTGTGTAAGATTCTATTCCGTGCAACATTGTTTCTTGGTTGCATGGAACTTGTCCAATCACAGGCAGTGACCGCGAGTGACGTATAGCTTTCGAAAGCATTGCAGCGAGTTGTTGGTCGGCAGATTATTAGACAATTTGTTTATTTGGTAAATTCTACGAACAACGCCATTTGTTGTTTTATACATACGTGAGGAGTACCATCATTACGGGTCATGGCAGCGTTATCGCAGGGAAACATCGATACGTATTTGAAGGTAGGTATCGCTGACAATATTCGAAGCGGCGCTTACTTGTTTTATCGCCCATATCAACAATGTTACGCCAATACTTGTCATGTAGTGCTTTAGAGGGCGAGTGTATTTTTATTATACGTATAATGATTCTATAATGGTATCAGCAATACTGATGTGATCACATAAAATAGCTATATTATTTTTTAAATGGTGTGTATTACAAAGAGTTTAAATTTATACTACCAAATTTGTTTTCATTATACCTTTTCATATAAATTCATTAATTCCTTTTGTGTCCCGAAGAATCCCTTTAAAAAATGTAATGTACACACTTGTAACTAATCATATTAACATAAGTAGTTCATATAATTATATGCCTACATTTCATTACAACAAGTGTTTTATTAATCACTTAATTTTAAAACCCAGACAACATACCAAAACAAATTACTCCATAT
>JAODUO010000144.1:27500-115000 GCA_025642075.2 Ridgeia piscesae
ACCCCAACCTATTATTTAGCCCCTAATGAAGGGGGGTGTTGAAGACAATACAGAACTCTTTAAACATATCAGCTTTTACTTGTTTTAACTCTTTGATACAACAACACATGCACAATTTACAGTATTTATCTTGGCTTATTGTTAAAAGGCTGTAACTATTGTAACTTTCTTTAATTACTACAATTAGTACATAGCTTATTTTAAAGCATACAATGAATGTGTTGCACATTCAAACATATGCTATGTATAATATGGTATGTATTAACAGTTCAAGTCCTCCACCTTTCAGGCATGTTTCACGCAGTAAAAATACTGTGTATTTTCCTGTTTACTCCTTAGCGTGTTCTAAAATGCCCTATATGTCAACTGATTGGATCGTCACACATGCTACACAACATTTTGGAGCACCAGACCCCGATGATAGAATTTAGAATGATATCATTAATTAGTGCTTCCACTTGCATTTATGCCTAGCTACGCCCCTGACAGCGCGCTTATGAGCTTATATTCATGCGCGGCATGCAAATATAGAACTACACATAAATGGGTGACGTCATGTTCTCGAAAACTCGGGCTTTTAGCCTTTCACTAAGCGAAGTGGGAGCTGGTGCCGCTGGTCGCACTCAGCCTATCTTAATTTATAGATGAAGAAAATTAATTACAAATCATTCCATTAATATAACCCTATGTGTTGGCAAAATGTCCTAGACCTAGGGTCAGTAGGGACACAACCACTGACCTATATAAAGTTATATAGATGTCAGTGGACACAACACTGTCCCTGGCGTGATGTGTCCCAAGGTCTAGGACTAGGACATTTTGCCAGTTACAAATACAGCTACACATGAACGGCTATAACAAGGGGCCTGGGCTGGGGTCGGCAACTGCCGGTCCGAGGTGTTTGTGCTGGTTGAGGAAGTAATAAGCGAAGCTTGTTACGCATAACGCATGTGCGCAGCATCGGCTACCATAATCGGGCTTGCCTCGGATCGATAAAAAAAATAGTAATTAGTCACGTCTGGCAAACGCGACCGCCACATGTGCGGCAAAGAAGCGGCCTATCGACAGCCGCTTGCCACGTGCTGACGACGTCATTCACCAGGTAGCGCTGACATGGCAAAGGTGAGTTCGTTCGGAAGATCGCGCAGAATGCCCAAATTGTATCACTTTTAGTTACAATACGCACTCTGGGTTTTACATAATGCACACGTATACCACATAGATGTCATTAATCGTGAGAATATCCACCGATATAACCTATTTCATGGTTACGCGTGGTCGTGCGCCTAGTCATACCGGATGTAGGCAGCCGATCGCTTACGCGATCGGGCCGAGAATATGATGCTAGCTGATGCTAGCTGGAGATATATCGGTGAATACAGCGAAGTCCGCAGATACGGTAAATACAGCAGCGACAAGTTTTCAATATATTGTTGTTTGAAATTGACGTTTTCATTAACGCCAGGGAACGAAGTGATTAGCTGTTGCAGCGGTACGAGGAACGCTTATGTTATCGCCCACCACAGACGCAGTAAATGACTTTTACGATGATTAGAGTTCGCGGGCCATGTATTTCAACAGCCTATGTGTTGGCACCTCTCGTAGGCGTGGACAACGATGCCACCACGTCAGGGAACGAGGCCCGTGTTCTATAATGAAGTGATTTATTCATCACAATTACAAACCTCAATGTCTTTGCCTTTGGTGAAGCTCGGATGTCGTGGGGACAGATCACAATAACAGAATACTGGCGCAAACGTTTCTGCAGGATTTTACACTGAGGCAACTGATGTGATATTCTGACTCAAAATATGTGTCGGGGGGAAAAAGTCATCACATTTTCTATGCTGCGTTGGGGTATCAATGATGAGACATTTGGTCTTATCTGCATTTAGTTTTGAATGTTTTTTATTTATTTCAACAACTACTACTACTACTACATTATTATCATGCATACATTACAAATTGTTGAAAAAGGGGTAAAAGAAATACAATACTTATCATGTTTACCCTGCAATACCACCAATGGCTACACACACCGACTGATACTCTCCATGCTGCTCTTTCGAAATCAATCACCATTTCTTTGACCTCTGTGGTACCTGCATGGTACAGTCATTTAATAATTAGTGAATATGCATTATAATTGTGAGAAACATCCTAATTTCCATAATATTGTCACCTTTCACTGGCTATTTTCATATGATTAACATATAGGGCCTACCGCAAAACGAAGGGTTTTGATGATCCATCATGATTTCGCTTATCTCCGGGGTAACTGGCAGTCATTTAATCATTATTCATGCGTTATAAATGTGTGTAACATAATAATTTCTATATAATATTGTTATCTTTTCACTGGCTAATTTGCATGGTAAATATATACTGCGAAACAAAGGGTTTCTGGTGAATATCTGAAAAATGGCAAAGCCCTTTAATAACATATGTGGTAGTTATAATGTAAATATAGTGAAGACAATGGGCATTGTCATCAACCAAGATAGCAAGGGGCAATTCCCCTTATAAGTAAATATCTCTCCATCCAGGTATACAAAACTGTCTCTTACCTTAAGCTTCTTCCCATCCATATATATATCTGTCTCTTTCCTTCTCTGCCCCACCTACATTACCTGTTTTCTCTCAATTTTCTGCCAGTCCGTGTGTGCTGAACATATCAGATTCTTCCCACCTTATCAGCTGTTTTGCAGATGCCATCTCTCTACGGTCACGTCTCTACTTATGTTGCAGCTAAATTGACTCCATGACATTCACGAGTTGGGAAATCATAGCCACTGCAGCACTGCCCAGACTGACCTACAGTGCGGTTTGTTCTTGGACGTTTCCTTCTCCAGGTAAGCTGTCCACCAAGACTTATGAGCCACATATGTCCCAATTTCCTTCCTTAGATCATTTACCTACCATGGCTTATGACCTTGATCTGACCAGTACTATTTATCCAGAGTTGGGATAGTTGGAGTTGGGATGTATCCGCACCAAGTGGGCCCTGCATACTCAGTTTTTTTACTTTTGGTTCAAATATGTGGACCGTGTTTCCATTATATTTTATAGTTCAAGTATATCACAGTGGGTGTAATTTGTCTAACCCTAACCAGACATATAAAATTGTGGCAAGTTTCTTTTTTGAAGAAGACATGGGTCTATAATGTTACTAGTTGCAATCAATGGGTATTTTGAAGGTTGAAGAGAATTATTTGGTTAAAGGTGATTTGCTGTAAAGGTAATCAGTTTTGCAGGCATTACATGTGATCGTGAAACAGAAATGTTGATACTGACAATGTATTTGAGAAAGTATTTTGCTAATGTTTGACCAGCTGTAAGCCCATTCTCTGTACAGCAGGGAAGACTTGGCTCCCTTTTCACTCCAAGGAGCTATCTGTTGGCTGTAGATGAAAGCGAGAGTGTGAGGCAGGCCTACTCACTACATTACAGCACTAGACACATCACACAGACCAGTGTTAACACACCACGCCATTTTTTATACATTCAAGCAAATGTATATTTAAGACGAAAATGTATACCAAGGCTTTGCATAGGAAACACTATGTACATATACACAGATCAAATTATATATTTTTATGAATAATGGTGCATAAATGAGTGTGTCCTGTGTTCTGGCCTGACGTGCACATAGATAAAAAAAAGTTACGAACTTGAGTTTCTTTATGTCATTTGTCCCCATCGAGGTGACATCAATAAAATCATCGATGTTGAGACGTCAAGCCATCCGTCATCTAAGATCATGCAAATGTATTTAAATACAAATACATTGAAAAGTATTTCAAATACTTTCCACTTTCAGGATACAATAATAGGTAAAAGAAACAAAATGATATATCAAGAGTTCAAGACATCCTGTTTAAATTGTCATTGTCTTGTCATTGTCACATTGTTTCCATTCAAAGGGTCCAGCATCTAATTACGTTATTGATATGGCTGTTGTTCAGTGTTCACTTTCAGTTGCACCGCAAAAACATCAGCTGCTGAAAGGTGTTGTCAGTTAGGCGGCATCTCTCTGGAAGAACCACCTTCCCAGTGATGCTGAAGTCTTTCAACTGGAACCAAGGATGCAAAGAAAGGTTGGGGCTAATTTGGCTGGTGCTGGGTATTTACTTTCATTTACGTTCCAAAAACTTACAAGATCTGTGTATTCTGCTATGCAAGGGCTTGTGAGGTATCATGGGAGGTGGTTCATCAACGGTGTCTTCATCTAAGTGAGCTGTCACTGTTACTGAGTCAGCGGCTGTTGACATTGCCTTCCTGATGAGATCAGCTCTACGGCTGATAGGTTCTGTTCGTGTGTACCACTGCAACTTAAAACGTGGGTCTACTGAACATACATTTAACTACTTCATCTGGTCGAGTCTCCTCGGGCAACGATGACACGCCAAACATCACAGCCCTCCATACATGTTCTGATATCTGCTGCTGTTTTGAGACTAGTGTCTCGCAGGAGCTGGTCGATAAAAGTCAAAGACTGGCCGCCATGCATGGGGCTTCCGTACACGGATGTTCTTCTCTGTCGAGCTGATGTAAGATCCAAGGTACTTGAAGTCCTTCTTGACTGCGAGTATGGCGCCATTTTTTGTTGTGATCTTGGCCTACTTATACTGGCATAGATCTACTAAACCGTGATTAATTTATATGCAGCAACTAATGTGCAAATAATAAAATTTCTATGGAAGGCCTTTTCAGATTTCAGCTTATTTTTCGATGCGGATGCCTCCATTAAATAATCAACATCTGCTAAATTATTATAAAACATAACAAGAGATTGTTTGATGTAAAAACAATGAATTTCTGTTTCATTGAATTATTGCTTGAAACAACTGTCTGTATATAAAGTATTTAGCGGATTCGCTATAATGAAAATGTAAACATAATATTCATTAGTGTCTAAAGGTAATGAATAGGCCGTGGCTATTCGTCCGGATACGGACAAATAGCCCATGTTTGCGTATACGCTATTCGTCCGTGGACGCAAGCATACGTAATATTGGCATACTCGATGGCCATGTTGTACGTCTTTCGTGTATTTCTACGTACAGCTGCCGATAATCGTTGAAAGTCTGTGAATTTGCGTCCAACGGCCAGTTCATCCATCTAAGTTGTGCCGCTTGTGCAAATTTGAATTGAACTCTCGCGAGAAATTATTACGTGTTGCACAATCAGTACTTTATATAAAAAACAAACTGTCATCAACAACGCAACTAGTTCTTGGTTATACCAAACAGATGATGTTTGCCATAATGGGAAACTGTCTTGGTGAAAATGAAACAACTAATGTCCAAACTTAGGACAACTGTGTAACATGTGTCATTGTCGCGCGGATAAACAACATTGATGTGCAAGAATTAGATAATGATCAGTTGTTTTTTTCTTGCAACAGTTTGAATAACATTTTCTTTTATGAAAATTCACAACATCCTTTACCAGTTTCAGTTCGACGCTCATCGTTTTAATGTTGTCTGTAACAGAAACATTTACTATATCATTGGGTCGGACGAATGTAAATCTATACAGCGGTTATCTCTTGGAAACGGCCACCCCTCAAACATTAATTATTTTATCAGACTGTTTTTTATCTACAAACACACGTATCATGAAGGTTGTAAGAGATATCTCACATATCTGGGTCAACCGACCAAAATGACAAGACAGCCTTAGACAGGCATGCATACATACACTGAGTCAGTGTATTGACCACTCCACAATAGTCACCAGGATGACCACAAGACTCACATAAAACTCAGCTTTGACTATTTTGAAAGCGCGAGTTGTGTGTGTGAGCAAAGAAAAGTGACTGCACATAAAGGGCTCCAAAACCTGGACTGCAAAACAAAATTACAATAAAGATAAAATCATATTTCTAAATATGAGGGTTTATAAAATTACTTTTGTTCCTTTCTAGATTAATTTTAATCGGTCAAACAATACATAATAACTGCACTCATTAAATTCAAAATTTAATGAAATATACAATATGTGAAATGCATGGATAATGCCTAATCAAAACATGTTAAACATATTAAATATTGACAGATGATTTTCCACAATTCAAATTGATGAATAGGTAAATAACCCACTACCAATAAAAAATCAGATGTGTGCTTACGATAGTATGGTAATCTGGCCTGCTGAAGATGGTAACGACAGAAAGAAGACCAGATCGCACAGGTTACTTTTTGAGATCACTTTGTTCTTGATCAGCAGTCCGTCTTCCACAAAGTTGTGCGCCACCTTGTGCCACAGCTTGGCCCTGCCATCTTCCCTTAACATTGCCATAACACAGAGAGCTCGCAGCCTCTTGTCTTTTCCGCTCTCCCCAGCCACTGCCAAGTTATAATAAAGACAAAATCATATATCAAAATATGACATTGTTTAGAATTATCTTTGTTGCGTAACAGCTGCTCTAGCTTCTAGCTCAGATGGCCCTAGAAATTAGCATATAGGCTAGGTTGTAGTCCAACAAATATTGGCAAGGTGCCAGTGAACTTTTACTCCCTGGTAAAGTACCAAAATACCAGGGTTGGTCCCCTGCCTAGGCCAGATGCCCCTAAAATTAGCATATAGATTGCATAGGAAAACTTCTGTAGTCTCTTCTTGGAGTAAACAATTGTCCTTGTAATTATGTAATTATTTGCATGTATACATGGCTTTAGTAGCCCTAAATAGTGGTAGATATATATATATATATATAATTATAATACTTCTCGATGAAAAATCCCTACAGATATATCAAAACCGACATTCTTTGCTGAGTCTGACATGGTGATACAATTCTTTCACAGAAGATGCCAAAGATAGGAGATAGCCTATAAATGTTCTACCCGGGTGGACAACTCGTTTTGCAAATTGTACATGAAGCAATAAAACGGGACAGTCCGGCCAGATCACTTTGGGGCCAGCTATGACAGCGTAAGATGTTGAGGCTGAGATGTTTAACTGACGGACATGTGACTGCAGCCACATGAACAGAATCCCGGTATAAAGTCACTGACCTATCCCCTAATGAGTGTTATGCAATACTCCACCTTAGAGGTAACCAGTCATGACTGATTTACACTACTTGCATGTCAGAGTAGTCACATCTCGGGACCTACTTCAGGATCGGTCCTCCGTCGCAACTCACCATAACACACAAGAAGTGTATTGTCTCTTCACAATTCAATAACAGCAGAAGTCCAAGTTCGGCTTGGTAGCAGACACGTTTTTATTCCTCTCAACACACAGTACAAACATCTTCCATGCTTAGGTTTATATGCTATCTCCCAAGAGGCAGTCACTTATTTAGTTAGGCTCTCTGGCAACAGACAACGCTCTGACTATGCTCTGGGTAGGTCCGACAGATAATAATAAGCTGGCTATTGCGTGGATTCATTCCATCTAGAAGGTTCTGCCTATTCTCGTAAGTATAGCGTCAGTGACCATCTTCTCCCAGCAGTGCTTCTAAGGCCAATTTACTAGCGAACCATTAACGTCATTAATAGCCCAAATATATCCTTACCATTCTTTCACCGGGTCTGCATGCCTCTGGGTATCAAGCCATGCGTATCAAAAACCAGGATACTTCACATGACAAGATGGTCCTGGGCCAGCTACTTAATCCAAGGAGATGTGACTGTGGTCACATAACACGAATCCCAGGGTGTCAAGCCAACCTGTTGGTGGGTAACATACTTCTTGGTTCATGCCAGAGACAAAGATGGCATCGGGCAGGGAAGATGTTAATTCTATAAGTATAACGCTGGGCAAAAGTGGGTGATTGGGTGGATTCACTTCCCCAGCCCCAGGGAATAGATTATGATTTGACAGCTACCCCCTGCAGAGAGGGGTGTAGATGGTGACTTATACCCTGTTACACTACAAGCCGGTTTAGAACCTGTTCAGTTAATAATGCACACTAACTGAGCAGGTTCAAATACCCTGTTTGTCCACACTAGAGACACCCTAGTGGGAGTAGTTTCTGTCCACTAATCAGTTTCTTTTGATTAATGACTTAGAGGTGCAACTGGGCCAGGCATTAATTAGGTCAAGTGATGCTAAGAGCCCAGACAGGCCAACCATCACTGGCCTCAACATGTGGCATTAATTAGGTCAAGTGATGCTAAGAGCCCAGACAGGCCAACCATCACTGGCCTCAACATGTGGCATTAATTAGGTCAAGTGATGCTAAGAGCCCAGACTGGCCAACCATCAAAGGCCTCAACATGTGGCATTAATTAGGTCAAGTGATGCTAAGAGCCCAGACAGGCTTCACTGGCCTCAACATGTGGCATTAATTAGGTCAAGTGATGCTAAGAGCCCAGACAGGCCAACCATCACTGGCCTCAACATGTGGCATTAATTAGGTCAAGTGATGCTAAGAGCCCAGACAGGCCAACCATCACTGGCCTCAACATGTGGCATTAATTAGGTCAAGTGATGCTAAGAGCCCAGACAGGCCAACCAGCACATAGGCCTCAACATGTGGCATTAATTAGGTCAAGTGATGCTAAGAGCCCAGACAGGCCAACCATCACTGGCCTCAACATGTGGCATTAATTAGGTCAAGTGATGCTAAGAGCCCAGACAGGCCAACCATCACTGGCCTCAACATGTGGCATTAATTAGGTCAAGTGATGCTAAGAGCCCAGACAGGCCAACCATCACTGGCCTCAACATGTGGCATTAATTAGGTCAAGTGATGCTAAGAGCCCAGACTGGCCAACCATCACTGGCCTCAACATGTGGCATTAATTAGGTCAAGTGATGCTAAGAGCCCAGACAGGCCAACCATCACTGGCCTCAACATGTGGCATTAATTAGGTCAAGTGATGCTAAGAGCCCAGACAGGCCAACCATCACCGGCCTCAACATGTGGCATTAATTAGGTCAAGTGATGCTAAGAGCCCAGACAGGCCAACCATCACCGGCCTCAACATGTGGAATTAATTAGGTCAAGTGATGCTAAGAGCCCAGACAGGCCAACCATCACCGGCCTCAACATGTGGCATTAATTAGGTCAAGTGATGCTAAGAGCCCAGACAGGCCAACCATCACCGGCCTCAACATGTGGCATTAATTAGGTCAAGTGATGCTAAGAGCCCAGACAGGCCAACCATCACTGGCCTCAACATGTGGCATTAATTAGGTCAAGTGATGCTAAGAGCCCAGACAGGCCAACCATCACTGGCCTCAACATGTGGCATTAATTAGGTCAAGTGATGCTAAGAGCCCAGACAGGCCAACCATCACCAGCCTCAACATGTGGCATTAATTAGGTCAAGTGATGCTAAGAGCCCAGACAGGCCAACCATCACCGGCCTCAACATGTGGCATTAATTAGGTCAAGTGATGCTAAGAGCCCAGACAGGCCAACCATCACCGGCCTCAACATGTGGCATTAATTAGGTCAAGTGATGCTAAGAGCCCAGACAGGCCAACCATCACCGGCCTCAACATGTGGCATTAATTAGGTCAAGTGATGCTAAGAGCCCAGACAGGCCAACCATCACCGGCCTCAACATGTGGCATTAATTAGGTCAAGTGATGCTAAGAGCCCAGACAGGCCAACCATCACTGGCCTCAACATGTGGCATTAATTAGGTCAAGTGATGCTAAGAGCCCAGTCAGGCCAACCATCACTGGCCTCAACATGTGGCGTTAATTAGGTCAAAGTTGATGCGACTTGGCACTAATCCCATTTGCTTTCACACTAACAACCTGAACTGGTTCAAAACTAAACCGGTTCAAAACCACCTCCAGGAGGCGGATTAGTTTAATCCCGTTCAACTCACTCAACCGGTTTAGATTTTGTAGTGTGAACGCTCAACGGGAGCGAAACCGGTTTCGCACCGGATTAAATTTGCTAGTGTGAACAGGGTATTAGAGGAGCAACTGGAAGGGGCATTAATTAGGTGGAATGATGCTAAGAGCCCTGCCTGGAACAATGATTGCTGGCCTCACCAATCAACATGTGGCATTAATTAGGTCAAAGTTAGTGGGACTGGTGGCTAATCCACTTTGCTTCCACACTAGCAATCTGAACCAGCTCAAAACTAAACCAGTTCGAAAAACCCTCAAAGATGTGGATTACTTTAATCCTGTTTAACTCACTAAACCGGTTTAGGTTTTGTATTGTGAACACTCAACGGAAGCGAAACCGGTTTTGTACCGGATTAAATTTGCTAGTGTGAACTGGGTATTAGAGGGGGTGTGAATGGTGACCATGTTGTGATTGGGTAGCCACTTCCTGCAGAGGGAATGCCCTGGAGTCACCCTCTCACCCTGCTTTGACTTTATTGTTGTTGTATAAACCACACACAGTGTTAAACACTCAGCCTCGATTGGTGACCTGACTGTGTGTCGCACAGTCAGGACTTTTTCTTTTTTAAACTGCCACCAACAACGGAAACCTGACTGCTCTAAACCCAGGGGTTCAGACACTAGTTGTGCGAAGTTTACCAGAACTTTGTTGTATGGTCAGGGTGATCAATGAGAGATCGAGTCACAACCAGGCACTCCTTGTTCTTGATTATGTCAGAGACGTAGTCGCTGTGGTGGTGAAAATGAAATAACCGCTATGTCAATCTTAGGAGTATTGTGTAAAAAGGTTTTCTAGTTGCACAGATAAACAACTGTTTGAACATTTTCTTTTATGAAAATTCACAATTTGCCTCGTGTTTTCGCGGCGTCACCCTTCACCAGTCTGAATTCATCAATCATCGTTTTCATGTTGTCTGTAACAGAAACATTTACTATATGATTGGGTCGGACGAATATAAATCCATACAGCGGTAATACATTTCTGAAATGGCTACGCCTAAAAGAATGATTTATTTATCACAGGTTGTTTTTCAGAATGCACTGAAAGGGCAAAATTTCTACTATGAAATGAAAACAGTTAATTAAATTTTACTCAATCAACCGGACACCTCAGTATCAACCATTGGTCATTAAAAAACGTAATATAAAATTCATAGTAAGAATAGTTCATACCAAATGCCAACTCTTCAATGTTTAATATTAAGGTTTGAGGTTTTGTTGTTGCATGGATGAGCAATGTTGACGTGCAAGAATCGGTAGTTCTTTTCTTGCAAATTATACTGTTTGAAAAACATTGTCTGTCGTGGAAAATGACAACTTACCTCGTGTTTTCGCTGTGTCATTCTTCGCCAGTCTTAGTTTGTCACTCATCGTCTTCATGTCGTCTGTAGCAGAAACATTTACACATTGTTGGGTCAGACGAATACAACTGTATGAAGTGGTTACCTCTTGGAGGAAACGGCTACCCTTCAAAAAATTATTTAAAACAAACTCACCAACAACACATACTACATTTAGATTGATATTATGTGTGATGCACGAATAATCAAGATTACACAAACATGAGTGCATGAGCGACCATGCCTAAAACAGGGTGGGACATCCGACTAAAGTGTAGTACAATCTGTACTGTTTCTTTCTTTAAACTGCCACCAACAACACAAAACTGACTGCACTAAAATCCAGGGGTTCGGATAATAGAATGCATGTTGTGCGAAGTTCACCAGAATTTTTTTTATGTTAACGGTGGTCAAAGTGAGATCATTCACAACCAGGCACTCCTTTTTTGATAATATCAAAGAGACGTAGTCTCTGTGAAAAATGAAACAACTGCGGTGTCCAAACTTTAGGACTATTGCGTAAAAGGTTTTGTTGTCGCACGGATAAACAATATTGACGAATCAGGTAGTTCTTTTCTTGCAAATTACACAGTTTGAGAAAAAAATTCTGTCATGGAAAATCACAAGTTGTCTTGTATTTTCGCTGTGTCATCCTTCGCCCTCCTTCGCTAGTCTTAGTTTGTCACTTAGCGTCTTCATGGCGTCTGTAGCAGAAACATTTACCTATTGTTGGGTCGGACCAATATAACTCTATGCAGTGGTTACCTATCGGAAACGGCTACCTTTCAAAAATTGTCACCAACAACACAAACTTGACTGCACATTCATCAGAACTTTGTGCGAAGTTCACGGTGATCAACTCTTCAATGTTTAATATTAAACATATTATAATGCATACATTTACATTTCTCTGGGAGCATTTAAAGAGGGTTCTCCTAATGAATCCTAACACACGCGGGTTGATTTGGCAGTCTGTTTGGAGATGTGATTGTTCCACCTGAGGTCATCAGACAACTCCACACCCAAGTGTGGGTGGTGTACAATCCCCAGGTTCCCGTCATTGATCATGTACTGGTAGTGGTGGACAGTTACATGCGTAACAGAGCATTTTTGTGTGTTAAAATTCATCTGCCTAGTGTCATCCCAGTCCACCAGCCTCTGCAGGTCGGACTGGAGGGCTTCTGAATCATTACTCTCATTTATACACCTAGTGTCATCCCAGTCCACCAGCCTCTGCAGGTCGGACTGGAGGGCTTCTGAATCATTACTGTCATTTATACACCTAGTGTCAGACCAGTCCACCAGCCTCTGCAGGTCGGACTGGAGGGCTTCTGAATCATTACTCTCATTTATACACCTCAATAATCGGCAAAAAGCTAGATGTTAGACGTGATGTCCTTGCCTGTGTCATTGACATACAATAAAAAGAGGAGTGGGCCCAGTACAGTGTCCTGAGGTACCCCAGACTCCACTATTACCTCTTCTGATGATTCACCATCTACTACCACTTTCTGTTTACTACCAGTTAGCCAGTCCGATATCTATTTGTTGATTTTACCATTGAAGCTTTTTCATAAGTTGTACATGAGGTACAGTGTCAAATGCCTTACACAAGTCCAATATCAGAAGGTCAGTTTGGAGGCCGTTGTCTATGTTCTTGGCAATGTCTTCCATAGCACCAATTAATTGTCTCACAGGAATGTTTATGTCGGAAACCATGCTGATACTCTATGATGATGTTACTAAAGTCCAAGTGGTCCATTATATTGCTGTAGATTATGTTCAAACAACTTGGAGCATACAGATGTTAGTGGTACTGGTCTATAGTTTACCGCAGCAGTCTTATCGCCCTTCTTGAACAGTGCTGAGATGTTGGCATTTTTCCAGTCAAGAGAAATCTCACCCGTATCATTTGATTGCTGGAACAGTCTAGCCAGGAAAGATGCAATTTGATTAGCTATCTCTTTTAAAATCTTATTAGCGATAGCGTCATGACCGTGTGCTTTTCTGGGTTTCAGTCTAAGTAACAGCTTATGTATTCCACTCACTGTAACTGGACTTCCCGGCTTGAATCATTCTAACATAATCCTGTACACTGTCGGGGGTAAAACCACACATTTGTGCAACATGGATGAATGCTTTCATCGGTAGGTACTCCATTGGCCGCGAACAAACTAATATCTGAGCTCCAGGGAGTGTGTCATTGTTGATGATGCTTGCTATCAGGCTTGGTACATCACTGCACTTCCTTACTGCTGTGACCGTGACCTCTGTCTTTATCTTCCTTCATCATATTCATCAAGGATCACTAACACATTGAGGGGTCATCTTTGAGATCACCTTAATGCTGAGGGAGCAATTCTTATGTGATGGCTGGTCTTTTAGTTTTATGAGAAAAACATATTCGATCCAAGGCCATTGATTCACAATGTCTTTTGCAACAGTGCTTTTACCTATGCCTGGCTGACCTTCGAGCAAAACCTTCTTGGGAGCTGTCATCTTGTGGACAGTAGGAACTGGATTGCTAAAGAGTTGACCAATGGGTATGGCATCATTCGATTGCCTCCATTTCCTCCTCGAAGTCACCATAGCTGCACTTCTTTGGATCTGTCTCTGTTTGTTTCATTTATAGATGAACATCTACAAAGACATCCTCCAAATTCTCGGGACATTCTGAATCAAGTCCAACTGCATGTTTGACAGGAAGAGTGAAATGGCGATACTGGGCACGCAACACTTTCGTGAAGTATTCTTAAAATTAACATATACCACAATATTACATTCTGAATCAAGTTCCAACTGTTATGTTTTGGAAAAAGGAAGAGTTTGAAATTGGCGAATTTTACTTGGGCCCCCGAAAAACCACTTTCATGGAAGGTTAAATTCTTAAAATTTTAAACATATACCCCCCAATATTAAAAATTCTTGGGAATCAAAGTCCAACTGCATGTTTGACAGGAAGAGTGAAATGGCGATACTGGGCACGCAACACTTTCGTGAAGTATTCTTAAAATAAACATATACCACAATATTACATTCTGAATCAAGTCCAACTGCATGTTTGACAGGAAGAGTGAAATGGCGATACTGGGCACGCAACACTTTCGTGAAGTATTCTTAAAATAAACATATACCACAATATTACATTCTGAATCAAGTCCAACTGCATGTTTGACAGGAAGAGTGAAATGGCGATACTGGGCACGCAACACTTTCGTGAAGTATTCTTAAAATAAACATATACCACAATATTACATTCTGAATCAAGTCCAACTGCATGTTTAACAGGAAGAGTCAAATGGCGATGTACGTGTCGGCCTGTAGCAGATCCTTTGCCAGGTACACTTTCAAACAAACGCCGGTTATTCCCAAAAACATTTAATGTGAACACATGCAGAAAAAGTCTGCGGTCAACTTGTAGAGAAACAGGCCCACCGACTACAGCTGACTTGGGGGCTATGGGGTTAAAAATTATAATGCACACATTTAGATTCGCACTGTGTGTGATAACATAGCGGAATGGTATATAGCAAGCTGACGTTGTCAGACCACATTCTCTTGGAATCATTTCATAATTAGTATCACCCACATTGATATCATTTTCATTGCTCTCCTTTCATCCATCAGATAGATATCTATATAGCTACATCTCGGCGTAGTCGCCGCACAGGGAGAAACGACATACCTTCAACCGTCTTGCGCTTAGTCTCCTCGCTTTGCAGAGCTTGCTGAACTTCGGTTGAAATAAGCAACTCTCGGATTATATGTATATTGATGCTGACAAATGTCTTCATCTCATCATTGTGGTGTCGCCTTCTTTTCTGTTGTGTTGGGAGTTTTTTTACATTTCAATGAAATTAAGGTATTATAATTAAAAAGGCAAAGCCACAATTTTATCAAATGTAATGGCAAACACACGTGTCATGAAGGTTGTAAGAGATATCTCACATATCTGGGTCAACCGACCAAAATGACAAGACAGCCTTAGACAGGCATGCATACATACACTGAGTCAGTGTATTGACCACTCCACAATAGTCACCAGGATGACCACAAGACTCACATAAAACTCAGCTTTGACTATTTTGAAAGCGCGAGTTGTGTGTGTGAGCAAAGAAAAGTGACTGCACATAAAGGGCTCCAAAACCTGCCTGGACTGCAAAACAAAATTACAATAAAGATAAAATCATATTTCTAAATATGAGGGTTTATAAAATTACTTTTGTTCCTTTCTAGATTTATTTTAATCGGTCAAACAATACATAATAACTGCACTCATTAAATTCAAAATTTAATGAAATATACAAGATGTGAAATGCATGGATAATGCCTAATCAAAACATGTTAAACATATTAAATATTGACAGATGATTTTCCACAATTCAAATTGATGAATAGGTAAATAACCCACTACCAATAAAAAATCAGATGTGTGCTTACGATAGTATGGTAATCTGGCCTGCTGAAGATGGTAACGACAGAAAGAAGACCAGATCGCACAGGTTACTTTTTGAGATCACTTTGTTCGTGATCAGCAGTCCGTCTTCCACAAAGTTGTGCGCCACCTTGTGTCACAGCTTGGCCCTGCCATCTTCCCTCAGCATTGCCATAACACAGAGAGCTCGCAGCCTCCGCAGCCTCTTGTCTTTCTCGCTGTCCCCGGCCACTGCCAAGTTATAATAAAGACAAAATCATATATCAAAATATGACATTGTTTAGAATTATCTTTGTTGCGTAACAGCTGCTCTAATTAAACGTATAGTTTTATTAAATAAATATTGTGTTAAATGCACGGAGATAATCCCTGTTCAAAACAAGTTAAACATATTCAATATTGACAGACAAATTTCCACAATCCCAAATGATGAATTGGTAAATAACCCACTACCAATACGAAATTAGTTGTCCTCTTACTTTATCAGGGTGATGCAGTCAGCTGAATGTTGTGATGACAGCAAGAAGACCAAGTCTGCTAGATTACTTGGTGTCAACACTTTGGTCATATCCAGCTTTCCGTTATTCACAAAGTAGTCTGACACCTTGTGCCACCATTGTGCCACCTTTCCATGTTTCCTTAGCATGGACATAATGCGGAGGGTTGCAGCTTCTGGTCGTCCTCCCTCTCCCTGGTCACTGTAGACGAGTAACACTCGGCGGGAATAAACTTGTCTGGTCTTCCTGCTACACAACTAAGACACACCCACCCTGCCAGATACATCACATTATGACGTCACTGACCTATCCCCTAATGAGTGTTATGCAATACTCCACCTTAGAGGTATCAGTTGTGAGTGGTTTACACTACTTGCATGTCAGGGTAGTCACAACTCGAGACCTACTACAGCATCGGCCACAGTCACAACTCACCATAACACACAGGCAGCGTATTGTCTCTTCACGATTCAATAACTGCAGAAGTCCAAGTTCGGCTTGGTAGCAAACACGTTTTTATTCGTCACAATACACAGTACAAACATCTTCCATGCTGTTCTTCCTCCTCTCCTTGTCTCTTTCTTCCATAGGCTTATATCCTATCTGCCAAGAGGCAGTCACTAACTCGACACTGGCGCGTAGTCCATACCCGTCTGCAGTTGCTCTGCCAGAGCGTTCTTTGCTGTGGGTGTGGAGGTGACAGTCGTGTCACCGACCCTAATCGGCAGGTCTCCATACCTCTTTACCTCTTCCGCGAAGGACTGGGAGGATGTCACCAGTGCCACGAACACAGGGTCCCGCAGCGCGGCTAGACAACGTAGTCTAGCCCTCTTCATGAATGGGCTGGTCAGTCTTAGTGCCAGGATCCCCAAACCACCATGTTTCACCTCGGTATGTATGTACGAGTTCGTAGCATCGTGAGGTAACCGTAACCATGCCTGACATACACACAGGCCAGTCAAGATGTGTATTATGTCCTGAAATAAATACTCATCTGACATCCAAGTTAAAAGCATAATTGACAATAATTTATATATGGTTTTTGAAGACGATGTGGAGAGTTGTATACCACAAACGGTGGCGCCACTAAACATTAAAACAGCGCCACCAAATGGAACTCGGATAAAGAAAACTTGCGCATCGCGCTTGAATAATTATTTCTATTAGTATTGTTGGTGGGTGTTTATTGTTTGTGACTTGGACGTAGGTAGGACACTTACCTATTTAATCCTGCCGTGGAACTTGTCCCTGAGGTTAACAGTGATCAAAGTGAGATCGATTCGTAACCAGGCACAAGGAGTGCCTGGTTACGAATCGATCTCACTTCTTGATTATATCAAAGAGACTTAACCTCTGTGATGGTGAAAATGAAACAACTGCGGTGTCCAAACTTAGGACTATTGTGTAAAAGGTTTTGTTGTTGCACGGATAAACAATGTTGACGAATCGGTAGTTCTTTTCTTGCAAATTACACAGTTTGAAGAAAAAAATTCTGTCATGGAAAATCACAAGTTGTGTATTTTCACTGTGTCATCCTTCGCCCTCCTTCGCTAGTCTTAGTTTGTCACTTAGCGTCTTCATGGCGTCTGTAGCAGAAACATTAACTATTGTTGGGTCGGACCAATATAACTCTTTGCAGTGGTTACCTATCGGAAATGGCTACCTTTCAAAAAATTGTCACCAACAACACAAACTTGACTGCACATTCATCAGAACTTTGTGCGATGTTCACGGTGATCAATGTGAGCTCGATTCGCAACCAGGCAGTCTATGTCATAATAGGCAAAAACCCGAAGGTCATTACGCCAACGTGGGTGGGGATGGGTCATGTTTGGAAGTACTACACTGAATATAAATGTTTGCTCAGTCTTCATTTAAAAGTCCACTGTGGAGGCAGACGCAACTGTTTCGGATAGCCCGTTCCAATTCTTTGTTCTATTAAAGAAACTGTTAGCGTATACCTGAGTTCTAGCCAGTACCTGAATACATCGTTTAATATGGCCATGCAGTTTGTTTACTGAATGAACAAGGTGGTTCTGAAAAGGAATAGGCTGTTTCTTGGTATATGGCTTTATAAAATAATATTAGGTGGCTGACCTCCCTGCATCGTTCCAGTGAGTTCCACTTAAGGTCTTACATCACCAAAGTTATACTGCTTTCTCGACTGTTATCACCCATTACAAATCCAGTCCTAGGCGGCGCTTGCATACTTGAGATTCGGATGAACTAAGGCAAAATAGACGGTCTCTGGGAGCATTTAAAGAGGGTTCTCCTAATGAATCCTAACACGCGGGTTGGTTTGGCAGTCTGTTTGGAGATGTGATTGTTCCACCTGAGGTCATCAGACAACTCCACACCTAAGTGTGGGTGGTGGTGGTACAATCCCCAGGTTCTCGTCATTGATCATGTACTGGTAGTGGTGGACAGTTACATGCATAACAGAGCATTTTTGTGTGTTAAAATTCATCTGCCTAGTGTCATCCCAGTCCACCAGCCTCTGCAGGTCGGACTGGAGGGCTTCTGAATCATTACTCTCATTTATACACCTAGTGTCAGACCAGTCCACCAGCCTCTGCAGGTCGGACTGGAGGGCTTCTGAATCATTACTCTCATTTATACACCTAGTGTCAGACCAGTCCACCAGCCTCTGCAGGTCGGACTGGAGGGCTTCTGAATCATTACTGTCATTTATACACCTAGTGTCAGACCAGTCCACCAGCCTCTGCAGGTCGGACTGGAGGGCTTCTGAATCATTACTCTCATTTATACACCTAGTGTCAGACCAGTCCACCAGCCTCTGCAGGTCGGACTGGAGGGCTTCTGAATCATTACTGTCATTTATACACCTCAATAATCGGCAAAAAGCTAGATGTTAGACGTGATGTCCTTGTCAGGTCATTGACATACAATAAAAAGAGGAGTGGGCCCAGTACAGTGTCCTGAGGAACCCCAGACTCCACTATTACCTTTTTCTGATATTCACCATCTACTACCACTTTCAGTTTACTACCAGTCTAGCCAGGGCCGATATCTATTTGTTGATTTTACCATGGAAGCTTTTTCATAAGTTGTACATGAGGTACGGTGTCAAATGCCTTACACAAGTCCAATATCAGAAGGTCAGTTTGGAGGCCGTTGTCTATGTTCTTGGCAATGTCTTCCATAGCACCAATTAATTGTCTCACAGGAATGTTTATGTCGGAAACCATGCTGATACTCTATGATGATGTTACTAAAGTCCAAGTGGTCCATTATATTGCTGTAGATTATGTTCAAACAACTTGGAGCATACAGATGTTAGTGGTACTGGTCTATAGTTTACCGCAGCAGTCTTATCGCCCTTCTTGAACAGTGCTGAGATGTTGGCATTTTTCCAGTCAAGAGAAATCTCACCCGTATCATTTGATTGCTGGAACAGTCTAGCCAGGAAAGATGCAATTTGATTAGCTATCTCTTTTAAAATCTTATTAGCGATAGCGTCATGACCGTGTGCTTTTCTGGGTTTCAGTCTAAGTAACAGCTTATGTATTCCACTCACTGTAACTGGACTTCCCGGCTTGAATCATTCTAACATAATCCTGTACACTGTCGGGGGTAAAACCACACATTTGTGCAACATGGATGAATGCTTTCATCGGTAGGTACTCCATTGGCCGCGAACAAACTAATATCTGAGCTCCAGGGAGTGTGTCATTGTTGATGATGCTTGCTATCAGGCTTGGTACATCACTGCACTTCCTTACTGCTGTGACCGTGACCTCTGTCTTTATCTTCCTTCATCATATTCATCAAGGATCACTAACACATTGAGGGGTCATCTTTGAGATCACTGCTTGATGGTCAGCAAGGATGAGTCCATTCAGTTCGCTGAGGGAGCAATTCTTATGTGATGGCTGGTCTTTTAGTTTTATGAGAAAAACATATTCGATCCAAGGCCATTGATTCACAATGTCTTTTGCAACAGTGCTTTTACCTATGCCTGGCTGACCTTCGAGCAAAACCTTCTTGGGAGCTGTCATCTTGTGGACAGTAGGAACTGGATTGCTAAAGAGTTGACCAATGGGTATGGCATCATTCGATTGCCTCCATTTCCTCCTCGAAGTCACCATAGCTGCACTTCTTTGGATCTGTCTCTGTTTGTTTCATTTATAGATGAACATCTACAAAGACATCCTCCAAATTCTCGGGACATTCTGAATCAAGTCCAACTGCATGTTTGACAGGAAGGGTGAAATGGCGATACTGGGCACGCAACACTTTCGTGAAGTATTCTTAAAATAAACATATACCACAATATTACATTCTGAATCAAGTCCAACTGTATGTTTGACAGGAAGAGTGAAATGGCGATACTGGGCACGCAACACTTTCGTGAAGTATTCTTAATATAAACATATACCACAATATTACATTCTGAATCAAGTCCAACTGCATGTTTAACAGGAAGAGTCAAATGGCGATGTACGTGTCGGCCTGTAGCAGATCCTTTGCCAGGTACACTTTCAAACAAACGCCGGTTATTCCCAAAAACATTTAATGTGAACACATGCAAAAAAGTCTACGGTCAACTTGTAGAGAAACAGGCCCACCGACTACAGCTGACTTGGGGGTATGGGGTTAAAAATTATAATGCACACATTTAGATTCGCACTGTGTGTGATAACATAGCGGAATGGTATATAGCAAGCTGACGTTGTTGTCAGACCACATTCTCTTGGAATCATTTCATAATTAGTATCACCCACATTGATATAATTTTCATTGCTCTCCTTTCATCCATCAGATAGATATCTATATAGCTCCATCTCGGCGTAGTCGCAGCACAGGGAGAAACAACATACCTTCAACCGTCTTGCGCTTAGTCTCCTCGCTTTGCAGAGCTTGCTGAACTTCGGTTGAAATAAGCAACTCTCGGATTATATGTATATTGATGCTGACAAATGTCTTCATCTCATCATTGTGGTGTCGCCTTCTTTTCTGTTGTGTTGGGAGTTTTTTTACATTTCAATGAAATTAAGGTATTATAATTAAAAAGGCAAAGCCACAATTTTATCAAATGTAATGGCAAACACACGTGTCATGAAGGTTGTAAGAGATCTCACATATCTGGGTCAACCGACCAAAATGACAAGACAGCCTTAGACAGGCATGCATACATACACTGAGTCAGTGTATTGACCACTCCACAATAGTCACCAGGATGACCACAAGACTCACATAAAACTCAGCTTTGACTATTTTGAAAGCGCGAGTTGTGTTGTGTGAGCAAAGAAAAGTGACTGCACATAAAGGGCTCCAAAACCTGCCTGGACTGCAAAACAAAATTACAATAAAGATAAAATCATATTTCTAAATATGAGGGTTTATAAAATTACTTTTGTTCCTTTCTAGATTTATTTTAATCGGTCAAACAATACATAATAACTGCACTCATTAAATTCAAAATTTAATGAAATATACAAGATGTGAAATGCATGGATAATGCCTAATCAAAACATGTTAAACATATTAAATATTGACAGATGATTTTCCACAATTCAAATTGATGAATAGGTAAATAACCCACTACCAATAAAAAATCAGATGTGTGCTTACGATAGTATGGTAATCTGGCCTGCTGAAGATGGTAACGACAGAAAGAAGACCAGATCGCACAGGTTACTTTTTGAGATCACTTTGTTCGTGATCAGCAGTCCGTCTTCCACAAAGTTGTGCGCCACCTTGTGCCACAGCTTGGCCCTGCCATCTTCCCTCAGCATTGCCATAACACAGAGAGCTCGCAGCCTCCGCAGCCTCTTGTCTTTCTCGCTGTCCCCGGCCACTGCCAAGTTATAATAAAGACAAAATCATATATCAAAATATGACATTGTTTAGAATTATGTTTGTTGCGTAACAGCTGCTCTAATTAAACGTATAGTTTTATTAAATAAATATTGTGTTAAATGCACGGAGATAATCCCTGTTCAAAACAAGTTAAACATATTCAATATTGACAGACAAATTTCCACAATCCCAAATGATGAATTGGTAAATAACCCACTACCAATACGAAATTAGTTGTCCTCTTACTTTATCAGGGTGATGCAGTCAGCTGAATGTTGTGATGACAGCAAGAAGACCAAGTCTGCTAGATTACTTGGTGTCAACACTTTGGTCATATCCAGCTTTCCGTTATTCACAAAGTAGTCTGACACCTTGTGCCACAGTGCCACCTTGTGCCACCTTTCCATGTTTCCTTAGCATGGACATAATGCGGAGGGTTGCAGCTTCTGGTCGTCCTCCCTCTCCCTGGTCACTGTAGACGAGTAACACTCGGCGGGAATAAACTTGTCTGGTCTTCCTGCTACACAACTAAGACACACCCACCCTGCCAGATACATCACATTATGACGTCACTGACCTATCCCCTAATGAGTGTTATGCAATACTCCACCTTAGAGGTATCAGTTGTGAGTGGTTTACACTACTTGCATGTCAGGGTAGTCACAACTCGAGACCTACTACAGCATCGGCCACAGTCACAACTCACCATAACACACAGGCAGCGTATTGTCTCTTCACGATTCAATAACTGCAGAAGTCCAAGTTCGGCTTTGTAGCAAACACGTTTTTATTCGTCACAATACACAGTACAAACATCTTCCATGCTGTTCTTCCTCCTCTCCTTGTCTCTTTCTTCCATAGGCTTATATCCTATCTGCCAAGAGGCAGTCACTAACTCGACACTGGCGCGTAGTCCATACCCGTCTGCAGTTGCTCTGCCAGAGCGTTCTTTGCTGTGGGTGTGGAGGTGACAGTCGTGTCACCGACCCTAATCGGCAGGTCTCCATACCTCTTTACCTCTTCCGCGAAGGACTGGGAGGATGTCACCAGTGCCACGAACACAGGGTCCCGCAGCGCGGCTAGACAACGTAGTCTAGCCCTCTTCATGAATGGGCTGGTCAGTCTTAGTGCCAGGATCCCCAAACCACCATGTTTCACCTCGGTATGTATGTACGAGTTCGTAGCATCGTGAGGTAACCTTAACCATGCCTGACATACACACAGGCCAGTCAAGATGTGTATTATGTCCTGAAATAAATACTCATCTGACATCCAAGTTAAAAAGCATAATTGACAATAATTTATATATGATTTTTGAAGACGATGTGGAGAGTCGTATACCGCAAACGGTGGCACCACCAAACAGTAAAACAGCGCCACCAAACGGAACTCGGATAAAGAAAACTTGCGCATCGCGCTTGAATAATTATTTCTATTAGGATTGTTGGTGTGTGTTTATTGTTTGTGACTTGGACGTAGGTAGGACACTTACCTATTTAATCCTGCCGTGGAACTTGTCCCTGAGGTCACTCATCTTGACAATTAGGTTTTCCAATGAATTTATGCTCGCATTGATGCATACAAGTATCTTCCTGATCACTCTGTCTAGATGTAGATAATACCAGCTTATGGTGCAATTAAGCTACGTAGTATTATAATTAAAGCCACGGCTAATAATACAGAATTTACGGTACGTACCTGGCCTTGCTGCAGCCTTAACTTTCTTGATCATGTCCTCTTTGACAAGAGCTGAAACATTATATTGTCCTTGTATTGTTCAACGTCACCACCACCGTGTGGCTTGACATATACTGTCATTGGTGGCATCAATTTCAGACCTCGGTTTTGTTTATCTCCCTACCATGTATATGGTGGACAACAAGTAGAGTGGAGTAGTCTGTGAGACACGTTGACACACATTTACTTTCAAAGACAACACGGCCAGTGTTGGCTGAAAGGTTCACAGGATGATGGCATTAGGCAGTGTTGTTTAGGGGGGTGATTCTGAGGAGCCCTGATGTGGAACTTGGCATATTCAGCAATGCTCCGTGCTGGAACTGCTCCGTAGCAAGCAAGTTGTGCTTGCGCAAACTTCACAAGAAAGGTGTTGTCAAGCATCTCTAGAAAGAAAAATGAACATCAGTTACGACAGCACGTATTGGTTTTGAAAATGTAGATAGATGGATAAAACATATTCAGCAAGGCTCTGAGATGGAACTGTTCCGTAAAACTCAAGTTGTGCTGTGCAAACATCAGAAGAAAGGTGTTGTCAACCAGCTCTAAAAACACAAATGAACTTCAGCTACATATTCGTTTTGAAAATGTAGATAGATGGATAAAACATATTCAGCAAGGCTCCGAGATGGAATTGTTCCGTAAAACTCAAGTTGTGCTGTGCAAACTTCAGAAGAAAGGTGTTGTCAACCAGCTCTAAAAACACAAATGACCTTCAGCTACATATTCGTTTTGAAAATGTAGATAGATGGATAAAACATACAGTCCTCACATTAGTAATGGACTTGACTGTAATCAGTACGATCAACTCAGTAAAACAATTACCTTAAATAATGCCAAATATTACCAATAAAGTGTATGATATGTCACTTTGTATGAATGAAACAACAACAACACAGGAATATACAACATATTATGGGAAAATAATACAATACATAATGGTAAAGACAATACAATTCCATGATTGGTGAATCGCTGCTCAGCTGTTAAAGGGACATAGCAGAAGTCATATGACTTCACCTAAAATGCATACCAGTAGTAGTTGTAATAAGAGTTACAAGATTGAATACAAAGCAACAGTAATGGTATTTTTATCATTGTGTTAACTGTTCATAAATACAAAGAAAATAACGTCAACTTTAATGTTTTCTTAAATTGTTGCAAACTTGGCAACTGTTATGTCACTTGCTAGACCGTTCCATGTGTGTGTACCTCTGACAGTAATTGACAATAGTCTATGGGAATGGTTCGCTTTTTTAACAAAACCTAACCCTAGAGTTGTTGCTGGTCAGCGTGTCCAAATATACCCTCCCTGCTGGGATCAGCTGGGTATCTCGTGACGTCCCTTTTTGTATTATTATATTCTGTTAGGATTCACATCTCATTAATGAGTTGTGGTGTAATTAAGGTCGACACGATCTAATAGATTCACATCTCATTAATGAGCTGTCATGGTGGCTTAATGTCAACACGATTATGCAATGTCATGCGTCTTGCACTGGACTCGTCTCGCCTCGGCATATTGCGCGGTGTTATTGTCTCGTCTCGCCTCGGTGTCCCCCGCAGCATGTTCAAGCGAGGACACGGCGATATCGGAATGTCAACAACATCTGGTTGTCGTAGACTGGTCTGTTGGGAGATCGACAGTGATACCCTTGATGCTGCTGGGACTGTGCATGCGCTAGTTGAAGCACGATTCTGCAAATGAGGCATTATGATCAGTTTAATACATTAACAAGGAATTACCATTTAAAACTAGATATATTTTAACATTTCAGATGACTGGAGGCGAGGAAATAAGCTAGTCAATAGTGTTGAGCCATCTTCTATGAATGTATACTCATAGACATCTAATAATTTCTGAACTCAGAGAATACATTTAGATAACGTTGCTACCACAGAAGTCTTCGATGGGGAATTGCTTAGGTATGTCGCACTTAAATAACGGACTGCCTTGGATAATGTAAATTAATGTGAAATTAAGTTCAATGGGTCATAAAAAAACTTTAAATGAACAGTAAAATCCATGATTGCAATTATTGTCAAGTACGTTTCACAAACAAAGTCTTCCTAACCTCAAACCTGTAGCCTCCCCGTCTGTTTGGTGCGTGTTTTAGGACAGTAGCGATGGTGACCTCCAACTCACACTCCTTCAGATTTGGGTGAATTTTGCAACATGCTCCTGCAAGCATACAAATCTGCAGTGATTTTACAATAATACTTTTAATGCCCTCATCATACAGTGTGCATCCAGACTCATTCTGACATAAAATTTAGTTTCAACATGGAATTATTAAAAATCTGAACTGGGATCATTTATTAAAATATTGTTAATTAGACTTATTTTTAATTTCCCAACGTTTTCAAGATTAAGTGGTCTCATTAAATACAAATTATACAGAAAATTATTCGCCACTGAGCTTGATCTACGAGGATACTGGCACAAAAGAAGTCATTATTATTATTTTTTAAATAATACTTTAAACAATAACTGACAGGCTTGATAATGGAACATATATACACGTATGTACGTAGTAATGATGACTGGTACATATGTTGAGCCAAACTGAATAATAATGATAGACCTTACATACTTACTATGTAATACTCTGTAGATGTTCAAACCAGATAGGGCTGCCTTGTTGCCCCTGCCCTTCAAACTATAATTGCACCACACCCTTGGTGATCCCAGCTTATACAAGATTCGGCGTGCAGTGTCTGTCACGTTGTGGCCACCCACTCCATCCAACATTGATGGCTTGAATGTAGTTTTTCTCTCGTCTGACATGGGGGCAAGTCAATTGGAAAATGCCACACTGACAATGAGGCTACTGGTGAGGCTGTTCAGTGGAACCTGAAAAAAGAAAAGTACACATGATTACTATAGAAAGAACACAAGTTGATGCGGTTTCAAACAGGGTTGCTGTAATAGGTCTGGATGAACTCCTCATAACTTCATTCAGAATGCAACTCAGCTAGATTTTTTAGATCAATGGTCTTCGGCATGCTAGCAATTTATCAAAGCCGAGAGATGTCATTCAGCAGGGGTTTGAAAGGATCTGGGTAAACGTATCCCAGACCCCAGTGGTTCCATGCTTGTTCCTGGACTTGCATGGAGAAGGCATGCTAGTGCACGGTCAGTGAGCAGTGATAATGACCTGGAATGGAAACACCAAGTCAAGGCTTACCAGGTCACCTTGACTCAGCTTCACCACCCCGGGAATAAATCCAACTTGGCCATGGCTGGGGTGGGCCACACTAAAATGCTTACCAACTACCCCTGTACTTACCGTTATTGAATACTAGGCAATCCTCTCAAAAGAAAAAGTTGGCTTTTAGACTCCGGGCATTGAAGTGTATAACACTCAGATGGTTTGCCTGATCAGTACCATTAAAGTTTGTTAAATATTGTGCAGGGGTGTAATATCTGCACTGTGTAGGCAAGTCAAACTATTTTGTGTTCGTAACAGAGTTCAGTATGTACATGCATTAAGAGTGTTCGTCGTTTAATGATTGTGCATTAACATGCTTTTAATCATGATCTCTTACCACCAACTTGTCAAACGACAGGTAAGCGATATTTCCTTCTTTGTGTGCTTTCATCATTTTTGGAAGAAGTTCTTTGCGTCTCGCCATAATTCTCTGCGAGAAATCTTCGTTTATGTAGATCCCACAAGGTCATTTCTTGTTGGCTGCCGCAAACACGAGCTCGTGGTCTTTGTACTGCGCAAATTTGACCATGATGGTCCGGTCTTTCGATACGCTGCGGCCAGTTCGGTGTGCCAGCACTTGAGGTTCGCGAAGTTCCAGTGATGTCATAAATATGCACTCATGAACAAGCCATGCACATATTTACATCGCTGCAAGTTTGATTATTGTGGTGTCACCTTCTCTTCTGTTGTATTTGGAGTGTTTTATATTTTTTTTAAATTAAGGTATAATTAAAAAGGCAAAGCCACAATTTTATCAAATGTAATGGCAAACACATGCCATAAAGGTTGTATGTCTGATCACCCGCTCTCTACGTTCTTCCATGTACTTCCATTTCAAAGGAGATACCCTTGTATAAAATGTAAAACATCTCGCTATAGCGGGAGTATTGTGCCTGTGGCCATTAGAATGTTGAATGCTAAATGAGTCATATTGATGTCACCCGGTTGATTTGTTCTTGAAATTCATTTGCATTTTGTTGTGACCATCCCATATATTTTAGATGTGATCATAAGTTATAAAATGCATATCCTTTTGAAGGACAAAGTGATTTGATTGATTGATTGATTGATTGATTGATTGATTGATTGATTGATTGATTGATTGATTGATTGATTGATTGATTGATTGATTGATTGATTGATTGATTGATTGATTGATTGATTGATTGATTGATTGATTGATTGATTGATTGATTGATTGATTGATTGATTGATTGATTGGAAATATATTTTTGTCATAAAAGTGCATGCTTTTTCGATCACTACTAGTATTACAACAGTATTCGTTTTTAAATAATAAAAACAAATCCCTATTACATCAAGGTAAATTTTTTAACACAGGTAGCACTACATTAATTTTTAACAGATGCATACATTAATCAGTTTTCTATATTTCATGTTGAAGGATTCTGCTACAACAAGATGAAGAGTACAGTACATCGAGGAGCTTTGTGTGCGTGGCAAGAACTGCCTACATACTGAACTACATGCACCCGCTGGGAAATATTCTATGTGATCAGTTAACTTTGATTGACTGGCAATATCATTGAGAATGCCAATCACACCAGGGAACCATCTAGTATTGGCACACAGCGTGCCAGGATTTATGACATTGTGGACTGACATCTACACTGACTCTGTATAGTGTCCTGTGAACATTGGCATGTGGATATATCACATAGTGAACAGACTAACTAACTAGTGGAGTCTTATGAACAGTGATACACACTGATATGTACTTGACACTTAGTGACCAATAAACATTGATATACACACAATTAGGTCAAGGTCATCTTTTAACAGAAATGTCATTAATGATTCACGTTCGGATGTGCCATTATATTATATAATGAATATAAATGATCGAATATAACAACACGTACGTTGAATGATAACTTAATTAGATCATTTCTCAACATATAGGTCACCTGTCAGCATGTCAATTACCTAGGTAATATCAAGGTCACGTGATATGACGGTCAACACTTGGTTATAAACATTTGATCTTACATACCTTACCTTTATTAGAACACATTATGTAACTTGTGGTTTCATTATATGCCACTTAGTGGCAGCACAAATTTCAGGTGGCAGAAAATGGATATGAATCCTATGCCTATGGACGCAATGGCCTGTTTTTCTGACTACAAAATCGAATAACTGTGTTGATAATAAAGCTATTGAAAAAAAAAAAGTAAACTACATAGCACACACTAGCACACAGAGGTCTTTAAATCATGTGACGATTTTGAAAATTATGTCATCGATCCTAAGTCGAGATATCTCGTATATCTGGGTCAACTTACCAAAATGACAAGACATGCATACATACATACATACATACATACATACATACATACATACATACATACATACATACATACATACATACATACATACATACATACATACATACATACATACATACATACATACATACATACATACATACATACATACATACATACATACATACATACATACATACATACATACATACATACATACATACATACATACATACATACATACATACATACATACATACATACATACACTGAGACAGTGTATTGACCACTCCACAATAGTCACCAGGATGACCACAAGACTCGCATAACATTCAGCTTTAACGATGTTGGAAGGGCGACTTGTGTCTGTTAGCAAAGGCTATGTCTGATTAGAAACATGAGGCGAGCACACACATACGTCGGCTGACACAAGCGGAATGGAACACGCAGTCGACGGCCGATGCGGTCCACTCCAGAACGAATCTGGGACCGCGACGGTAGCAGTCCCAGATTCGTAAGATTTTTAGTACGCACATCTTAACTAAAATGGATTAACTTGCGTGATTATTTCACTCACCCGCGTTTTACTGTTGTGTGATTTAGAGCGTTGTTATTTGCTACCCCTCCAAAGAACAAATGCATGTAAACGCCTGATGTCAATCCTGTCAAAAGTACCTTCACTTCAGTCCAGTGGCGTTGTCGCGCTTACATTTTTCCGGTCGTTATAAACTTTCAGATTGACGTTTCTGCGCATGCGCGATAAATGTAAACTCATCAATGTGCAGCAAAATGACAAAGCATTTTTGTATAAATGCCACGGGCTGTTCGTTAACTCTGCTGTGATGATTACTGTGGTGAAAAGCTCAAAATGTCGTTCAATACAATGACATATTTCGTTTGTTTAAATGGCGCAACACAGTCACGTGATTTATGCTTGCTATCAAAACATGGCTCAAAACTTGTTTGCCTCGTGTTCATTTGCGACAAATAACGTTGCTGAAAGGTTATATACACCCTAACGAACAACCCGTAGTATATACACTATAAATGCTTTATTCTTTCGCTGCACATTGATGATTTTACATTTAACGCGCATACGCAGAAATGTCAATCGGAACGTTTATAATGCCGGAAAAATGTAAGCGCTACACCGTAGCCAGGATTTTGCACTGGAGGGGGCCATCCGACAACCAAGCAAACTCGGTATATGTGTAATATATATATATATATATATATATAATATTATAATTATATATATAAATACACTCATATATATATATAATAGGTTACATATATATATATACAACGGTATATATATAATTATATAATATATATATATAAATAATGCAAACCCAACTCGCTTAAAATGAATGCCGACATGACAACCAAGTTCACTGACCAATGTAGCTGGCAGTTCACCAAAACCATTCACAGAAGGCGTCAAAGTTGGAAAGTAAGAGCTAAACGATACATCACTAAAGAGACACGAACCCATAGCCCCTACATAATATCCACCTACAGCTGGCCACTACATTCCTCACGCTATATCTCCCAAACGTACTTTATCTCCCAAAACTACCCTTACTTTGATGAAACAATAATTAAACATTCCTAATTTAACATAGATTACGAGGCGTTGGCGTATAACAGTTAACTTCACAACATGTAACGTTGTTGTTTCAATATACAACTTTCACACGTGTGTGTGTGAGTGGGTGGGTGTGTGTTATATATATATATATATATATAATATGTCTTTTAATATATATATATATATATATATATATATATCATGAAGATACTTGTCATAATATATATTTATATATACGCATGGCCTCTCTAAAAAGCAAAATCCTGACTACGCCACTGCGAGTAGGCCAGTCGTGTTTCTATCATATACAACTACTACTATATCAATAGTTCTATTGTTATTAGGAAGTTCTCTGTGTTTTAAGTTGTCTTGGACGTAGATACAGTATATGGTAATACTCAAGCAAGGTTATGCGATAGAATAGACAATGTACAACACACTGCCAGCCACAGAAAGACTTAGAGGCACCTAAATGAAAAACACCCAATGGTGCTAATGGTGTTAATTCCCCATGCAACTTTCCCTTCGGTTTTTGTCATAAAGACAGACTTCTGAATAATTTTACAATGAAATGCACGCGTTTGAGCAGCCAGTTTGTTGATACCTTTTCATCGTTTGCTATGCAGCCAGGATATACCAAATTACATAATCCAAAAAAGCAAATTGACTTTCAGATACTTATACAGAATAAGGATAATGTATAATCCAGGCTTATTACGTGATTTTCAATTCATGACAGTCAACAGTACGTTCAATAGTTCAGAAGAACCAACTACATACACGCTCAGTCACCTCAGAAGGGTCCGAGAAAAATCACGTACGCTCAAATCAAGTATACATACTCATATTTAATAAATACAAAATGGTGTCAACGATGCTACACACGATATACTCACAGGTGTTAGTTAACACAATAACAGGTCGCAAGTGATTAAGCACACCACACCACATAACACCACAACGTGTGCGTCAGACAATAATATTGTCTGACGCACACGTGGTTTAGCACCTGGAAAACGATATGGCATCACAACGTCTGCGTCAGACAATGTAATTAAAATTTTATAAGGTATTAGTTACACATGTATTGGCGGCACGTGACTAAAATCGAGCGGTTGAGGACACTACATAACTCCGGCTAGTGCTCATAGATGTATCGGGACAACGACAAGATGTTGGTACTCAAAGTTTGCGCGATACTGCTGGCGTGGTGCGCTGTGCTTGCGGCTGGCGAAGGTCGAAGAAGGGAAACGGGGAGAGTCGAAGAAGCCCACGACTCCCGCTCCCGCCCACTTCTGCCCGTACGGTGGCGGCATTGACAAGGAGATGCCTCCGAAATACGAGTACTACAACGGTCCATATTGGGTGGAGGCTAATGCTATATCCATACCCAACCAATTACTGCGTCGCCATAATTCCCCAGTTATATATATATATATATATATATATATATATATATATATATATATATATATATATATATATATTTTATATATATATATATACACACAACACACAACACACAAAACACACACACAAACACACACACACACACACACACACACACACACACACACACACACACACACACACACACACACACACACACACCACCACGCACACACACACGCACACACACACACACACACACACACACACACACACACACACACACACGCCTATACATCTGACCAGTTCAAACTATATTGCTGACATAACTATGAATACAGAAAATTGTACAAGTAATGTTCTCTCTAAGAATGATGAATTCACAAATTATAAGTTAGCATAGTTGTCACTGCATCAGTTAAAATATTGTTTTAAAATATAGTGACTTTAAGGCACTCTTAAAAGCGTCCTCGTTGTACAGTTCTCGTACTGGAAAAGGAAGTTGGTTCCAAAAGTCGGGAGCAGCTGCGATGAAACTCGCGTCTCCAGCTTTGCATTTTGTTTTTGGTCTTTTAAGCTGTTTGGTCCCCCTGAACGAAGTGATCTGGTTGGCGTGTAGATGCAGATAAGGTCACGCAAGTACACTGGTCCACGGCAGTTGACCGCTCTGTGGATGAGTAGCATTATCGGTCCATAGGCCCAACTTATCAGGGATAGTGTATACAGAATCAAATATATAAATAACAATATTGGCAACAACGACGAAACACGCATTCATTCCTGCGCAAGCGCCACCTGCCCGTTGGCTATCATTTGAGTGTGATGGTTGATCGAGGCATTCCTCCGGTATAGTGACACTGCGAACCTTGTAGGCCTTGTACACTGTACGTCTCCTCGCGACATTCAGTTTGGTTAGCTACCCACCTTAGGACTCTTAAGTTTTTGTCCAGCTCAGGTTGTAATGTTGCAAATGTGTGTTGTCCATGTGAGGTTTCTATCGACAGTGAAACCTATGATTTCCTAACTTCGAACTAAAACGTCCATAGGGAAAATAAAGATTTATGTGGGCACATTATTTCAAGGGGGAGGTGGAGGGCCACCATTGGGGAGGGGTTTCATAAAAGGGGTTCACGTGAACAATGCGAAAATACAAATTGACTTTCAAATATTTATACAGAAAAATGGAGCCAACAATGCTACACACGATATACGCATAGGTACGTGTTGGTTAACACAATAAAGGTCGCAAGTGATTAAGCACCTGGGACACGATATGGCACCACAACGTCTGCGTCCGACAATATATAATATTATAAGGTATCAGTTACACATAATATTGGCGGTACGTGAGTAACCGAGCGGTTGAGGACACTACATAACTCCGGCTAGTGCTCATAAATGTATCAGGTGTCACATCAGTGTCGTTCGTAAATTAATGTCTTCTTCATTTTGTGTCAATGTTCTGATTTGTCTTGCTACGTAACACAGCTGTCAACCACAACAAAGGCCACTCATTTTCGATTCAAAAGAATTACTAATATCAGGGTATGTTAGAGTGTCTTGTTTCATTTCTTTCGGTGGCGTTCAAAGGTTCACCACTCCAATATGCATCCCCTTAAGACTCATCAAAAACAGTTTCACGCTCCCAAACAACCTCAAGTTACACCCAAAATGCAACAATATCCTAAATATTGCTGCTGGAGGCTAATGCTATATCCATCCCCGAGCCAATTATTGCGTCGCCATAATTCCTCCGGTTAATACACCTATACATCTGGCCAGTTCAAACTATATTACTGACATAACTGTGTATACCGAACATTGTAGAAGTAATGTTCTCTCTAAAAATGATGAATTCACAATTTATAAGTTCACATAGTTTTCACTCCACCAGTTAAACTATTTTTATTTTTAAATATAATGACTTTAAGGCACCCTTAAAATCGTCCTCGTTGTACATTTCTCTTACTGGAAGAGGAAGTGGATTCCAAAGGTCGGGAGCAGCTGCGATGAAACTCGCGTCTCCAGCTTTGCATTTTGTTTTTGGTCTTTCAAGCTGCTTGATTCCCGGTGAACGAATTGGTCTGGTTGGCGTGTAGATGCAGATAAAGTCACGCAAGTACAATGGTCCCCGGGCGTTGGCTGCTCTGTGGACGAGTATCATTATCGGACCATAGGCCCACACTTATCAGGGGTTAGTGTACACAGAATCAAATATATAAATAACAGTATTGCCAACAACGATGCAACATTCATGCATGCCTGCGCTATTGAACAAGCGCCACCTGCCAGATGCTGAGTTCTTAGTCGACAGCCCGATGGCTCAGTTGAGTGTGATGGTTGATCGAGGCATTCCTCCTGTATAGTTACACTGCGAACCTTGAAGGCCTTATACACTGTACGTCTCCTCGCGACATTCAGTTTGGTTAGCTACCCACCTTAGGGCTCTTAAGTTTTTGTCCAGCTCAGGCTGTAATGTTGCAAATGTGTGTTGTCCATGTGAGGTTTCTATCGACAGTGAAACCTATGATTTCCTAATTACGAACTAAATCATTCACTTTTTAGAAAGGGGAAATAAAGATGTAATGTGGGCACATTATTTAAGAGGGAGGTGGAGGTCTAACATTTAGGAGGGGTTTCACAAAAGGCGTTCAGGTGAAAAATGCAAAAAAGTTAATTGACTTTCAAATACTTCTACAGAAAAATTGTGCCAACAATGCTACACATGATATACTCATGGGTGTTGGTTAACAAAATAAAGGTCGCAAGTGATTTAGCACCTGGAAAACGATATGGCATCACAACGTCTGCGTCAGACAATGTAATTAAAATTTTATAAGGTATTAGTTACACATGTATTGGCGGCACGTGACTAAAATCGAGCGGTTGAGGACACTATATAACTTCGGCTAGAGTTCATAGATGTATCGGGACAACGACAAGATGTTGGTACTCAAAATTTGCGCGATACTGCTGGCGTGGTGCGCTGTGCTTGCGGTTGGCGAAGGTCGAAGCGGGTACACGGGAAGAGAAGTGAGGCGTGATCTACCAACAGGGCCGCCTACTCCCGCTCCTGCCCACTTCTGCCCGTACGGTGGCGCTTATGACGAGGAGATGCCTCCGAACGACGATGACTACAGCGGTCCCTTTCCGATACCTATGCGGTTCCCGTACTTCGGCAGAAAGTACACCTGTCTCTACGTAAGCATAATTACATTTATTCACCCTAGCAGAATTACATTTTGCTTACATCAGATAGCTCTCGAAGATGGGTGTTGCGATGTAGATGGAATTGTGGATTTGTCGCGTTGTAACGACTGACATTACCGATAGATCATCTCAGGTACACGAAACTAAACAAAAATGAACTATAGAACAACTGAGCACAGCTGTTGTTCGTAAATTAATTTCTTCTTCATTTTGTGTAAATTTACTGATTTATCTTACTAAATAACAAATAGTAATATCAGGGTATGTTAGAATATAAGAGCGTGTTGTTTGGTTTCTTTCGGCGGCGTTTATAGGTTCATCATTCCAATGTGCATCCCGTAAGACTCATCAAAAACACTTTCACGCTCCCCAAAATACTCAAATTACCCCCAAAATGCAACAATACCCTAAATATTGCTGCTGGAGGCTAATACTATATCCATCCCCCAAACAATTATTGCGTCGCCATAATTCCCCCGTTTACTACGCCTATACATCTGGCCAGTTCAAACTATATTACTGACATAACTGTGAATTCAGAAAATTGTAGAAGTAATGTTTTCTCTAAAAAAAATTGAATTCACAAATTATAAGTTCACATAGTTGTCACTGCATCAGTTAAAATATTGTTTTAAAATATAGTGACTTTAAGGCACTCTTAAAAGCGTCCTCGTTGTACAGTTCTCGTACTGGAAGAGGAAGCTGGTTCCAAAGGTCGGGAGCAGCTGCGATGAAACTCGCGTCTCCAGCTTTGCATTTTGTTTTTGGTCTTTTAAGCTGTTTGGTCCCCCTGAACGAAGTGATCTGGTTGGCGTGTAGATGCAGACAAGGTCACGCAAGTACACTGGTCCACGGCAATTGACCACTCTGTGGACGAGTACCATTATCGGACCATAGGCCCATACTTATCAGGGGTTGGTGTACACAGAATCAAATATATAAATAACAGTATTGGCAACAACGATGCAACACTCATGCATGCCTGCGCTATTGAGCAAGCGCCACCTGCCAGACGCTGAGTTCTTTGTCGGCCGCCCGATGGTTGTCATTTGAGTGTGATGGTTGATCGAGGCATTCCTCCTGTATAGTGACACTGCGAACCTTGTGGGCCTTATACACTGTACGTCTCCTCACGACATTCAGTTTGGTTAGCTACCCACCTTTTAGAGCTCTTAGTTTTTTGTTCAGCACGGTCTATAATGTTGCAAATGTGTGTTGTCCACATGAGGTTTCTATCAACAGTGAAACCTATGATTTCCTAACTACGAACTAAAACGTTCACTATTTTAGAAAGGGAAAATAAAGATGTAATGTGGGCACATTATTTAAGAGGGTCCGAATGTTATGATTTGCTGTAGGCGACATCAAGTAGCTATTCATATATTATTTAACCGTTAATCCAAATTATAAGTGCGGCCTCCGTCAAGATTTGCCATTGCCAACAGTGTTGATAACGGTTGAATATAACATGCATTGCTGCAGCGATAAAACAGTTCCTCAAAAAAACACCATAGCATACATTTAACAACTTTTCCTTCGGTTTTTGTCATAAAGATAGAACTCTGAAACTAAATATACGATGAAAAGCACGTGTTTGAGCAGCCATTTTGTTGATAGCTTGACATCGTTTGCTACGCAGCCAGGATATATCAATAACACAATCAAAAAAAAAATTGACTTTCAGATACTTACACAGAATAAGGATAATGTATAATCCAGGCTTATAAACGTTTTGACGTGATTTTTAATTTATGACCGTCACCAGAACGTTCAATAGTTCTTCGGTTTTGTGACACAAGCAGACAGAAGAACCAACCACGTGCACGCTCAATCACATCAGAAGGGTCAGAGAAAGGTCACGTACGCTCAGCTCAAATATAAATACTCACATTTAATTTATAGAAAATGGTGTCAACAATGCTACACACGATATGCTCACAAGTGTTGGTTAACACAACAAAAGTCGCAAGTGATTAAGCACCTGAGAACAGATATGGCACCACAACATCTGCGTCCGACAATATATAATATTATAAGGTATCAGTTACACATATATTGGCGGCACGTGACTAAAATCGAGCGGTTGAGGACACTATATAACTCCGGCTAGTGCTCATAGATGTATCGGGACAGCGACAAGATGTTGGTACTCAAAGTTTGCGCGATACTGCTGGCGTGGTGCGCTGTGCTTGCGGCTGCCGAACGTCGAAGAAGGTACACGGGGAGAGAAGTGAGGCGTCATCTCCTTGCGGTCCCTTTTCGATACCTATGCGATTCCCGTACTTCGGCAAAAAGTACAACCGTGTCTACGTTAGCATAGGCACATTTATTCACCCTACCAGAATTACATTTTGCCTACATCAGATGGCTCGCGAAGATGGGTATGGCGATATAGATCGAATTGTGGATTTGTCGCGTTGTGACGACTGATATTATCGACAGTTTCATCTCCTGTACATTAAGTTAAAAAACAAACTATAGAACAACTGACCACAGCTACAGGTGTCATATCAGTGTTCTTCCTAAATGAATTTCATCTTTGTTTGTGTACATTTACTGATTTTTGTTACTAAGAAACACACTCAATTTCGGATAAAAACATTACTGACAACAGAGTACGTTAGATTATAAGAGGGTGTTGTTTAGTTTCTTTCGGCGGCGTCCAAAGTTTCGTGACTCCAATATGCATGCACCCCTTAAAATTAATCAAAAACACTTTCACGCTCCCCAAAAACCTCAAATGCAACAATACCTTAACAACTTGCTGTTGGAGGCTAATGCTATAAATCCACCCCCAAAACAATTATTATTTCGCCATAATTCCCCCGTTTACTACGCATATGCATCTTGCCAGTTCAAACTCTATTCCTGACGTAACTGTGAATACAAAAAATTGACCAACGCCAACATCAACGTCCATGACCCTCAAAACGCACTTCATAAACGAATCCCATTTGTGGCCACCGTGACAAACAAACAACATAGGAGGGTAAAGGTCGCAGAAATCAAATGGGTCAGAGGTATTTCAGGAGTGGATGGAATCATATGTTACGAATCGAGGAGTTGAAATATGAGGTTGGTTTTAAAGTTTAAAGTTTTAGAAGACGCTGGAGAAGATTCGATTTACGGTGGCTGGACATGTAGCGAATGGGAGACGAACAGTTAAGGGAGAAACCACATGTGTGGGTAGTAGAAGGCACAGGCAGGCAAAGACGATGCACACTACGTTGGGTGGTTACCGCAAGGAGAGATGAGGAAACATGGGAAATCATTTAAATGAGCGAATTGTGATTTGCAATCACGTGGCTAAACAACATTAGAATCGAACCAGTAGGTATAAAGTTGCTTGTGCTGTGAGTGATGTCTTCACATTTCTGCCGCGGAGTTCTCTAAATGGCACTCTCCCGACGGATCGGAAAATTCTGTCTATCATAATGATATAAACAAAGCTATTAGTTTCACCAGACAAAAGAACTGACTTCGTAAAATATTACATGAAACACTGTCCGTACAATTACACACGATGTGTCTTTACTAATATATTAGCCACCTGTTTAACCTAATTAATTACTTCGGAATATATTACATGAAACACTGTCTACATAATTACACATGAGATGTCATTACTAAGATATTAGCTACCTGTTCAACCTAATTAATTACTTCGGAATATATTACATGAAACACTGCCTACACAATTACACACGATGTGTCTTTACTAATATATTAGCCACCTGTTTATCCTAATTAATTACTTCGGAATATATTACATGAAACACTGTCTACATAATTACCCACGAGGTGTCATTACTAAGATATTAACCACTTGTTCAACCTAATTAATTACTTCTGAATATATTACATGAAACACTATCTACATTATTACACACGAGGTGTCATTACTAACATTTTAACCACCTGTTCAACCTAATTAATTACTTCGGAATATATTACATGAAACACTGTCTACATAATTACACACGATGTGTCATTAATAAGATATTAACCACCTGTTCAACCTAATTAATTGCTTCTGAATATATTACATGAAATACAATCTACACAATTACACATGAGGTGTCATTACTAAGATATTAACCACCTGTTCAACCTAACTAATTATTTCGGAATATATTACATGAAACACTGTCTACATAATTACATACGAGGTGTCATTACTAAGATATTAACCACCTGTTCAACCTAATTAATTACTTCAGAATATATTACATGAAACACAGTCTACATAATTACACACGAGGTGTCATTACTAAGATATTAATTAACCACCTGTTCAACCTAATTAATTGCACTGTTTTATTCAGGTCAACACGAATGGTTTAATATCGTTTCAAACCCCAATCAAAGAGTACACTCCTCGATGGTTTCCGCAGAGGGGATACGTTTTAATTACACCGTACTGGGCTGACGTGGACACAAGAGTGAATGATGGTAAAGTATACTACAGGTATGTCGTTAATGGGTCAGACGTTATATATCGATTTATTTTATTTTTAACTGAATCGCGTAACCAATCTCTATGTCAAAAAGAAACGTGTCATCTACTTGTTTCACTATTTCTCCACTGTTTGTTTGTTTGATGTGTCTAGGGCAAAATATAGTGAAATGTTGTATGAAAAGTTATTCAGAACATTATACTCAGAACACTGTACTCAGAGCATTGTTAATGACACTAAAGCACAAATAGAAACAGGCAAATTTAACTACAATACTACAAGCTATAATGTTTAAAGGGGTAAATTTGAAGTAAATAACTTTTGTGTCAATTTACCCCTGACATATATATTTACATAATGGTTAAAAAATTATTTTCAAAGTTAATGTATAGTATAAGTAGTATAAGTAAATTTTACACATGATATAGTTAAATGTTATTTAAAAACCAGTATAATACTAATCGGCTGGATCTCCTAGCGAAGTTTTATAGCCAACAAAGTCTGTGGTGTGTGGGGGGGAGGGTATGTGCGTGCGTGAGTGCGTGCGTACATGAGTGCGTGAGTGCGTGCGTGCGTGCGTGTGTGTACAGTGTATGTGTGCGTGCGTTCGTGGAGCAGCAATGCACACGGTTTGTGTGTTGGTTTGCATATATACACTTTCATTCGCGCAATGCTACAATAACAATAACTACAATCATTCCTCTACCCAGGGCGATGACTGCACAGAAATGTCTGGACGCGGCATCAGCCAGAATACAGGAGGCGTTTAACAACAAGTTCAAAGCAACGTGGCTTTTCTTTGCAACGTGGCATCGCGTCACTTTCTCCGGCGGTTCAGATAAAACACCTGTATGTTGACATATACCTAGTTACCTATGTAGTTAGTACAGTTAAATAAATAACAGAAATGTTAACAACATCGGCAATCCAATAAACGTAAGACGTTGCTGTATAATAATAATAATAATATATGCAGGTGTGTGTGTGTGTGTGTGTGTGTGTGTGTGTGGTGGTGTGTGGTGGTGGTGTGTGGTGTGTGTGTGTGTGGTGTGTGTGTGTGTGTGTGTGTGTGTGTGTGTGTGTGTGTGTGTGTGTTAGTGTAGTATGTGTAGTTTGTAATATGTAATTAGTCTGTGCGTGTGATAATCAATATGCCGATTTTCATTATAAAGTGTTTGTAAAGTATACCTATATTCAAATTATGTAACACATATGTTATTCCAGTTATGCAAATATTGTTAAAAAGGTATATTTTGGCGAAATACTTACCATTTCGACTCTCGGAACGGTAATTTCTTCGCGCCTCGGAACGGTAATTTCTTCGCGCGACATCATCTCATGAAGAAATTTCCGTGCCGCGAGTCGAAATGGTAACTTGGTGGTGATAATAATTACAAGATTTAAAAAATTGATAAGATTGCCATCCGAAAGTGAACTCCAGATGGCAAATGGACAAAGAAGCCTTCGGCATATTGAGAATACAACCCATAATATTATCTATATATTCCGCCATTTTGAGATATTTGAAGATGTTGTTTTTAAACACGCCACACTCCCCATACAGGAACCATTACGCAACGGGGGCCAATGAGTATTTTGTGTAATAAATTATTTATTTTGAAAATGTATGTTCACAAACTTCATTTTACAACTTTGTCCATCAGATTGTTTGTGTCGGTGACAATTGTACATGTTTTGCGCATTCTATGTTACATCTGGCGATAATTACAAGCGATGTTGCTTAAGTGTTCGACTCGCGGGCGTGTTCGACTGGCAGGTCATTGACTACAGCAACGTCTTACGTTTATTCATTGCGCATGGCCGATATTGTTAACATTTCTGTAATTAAAAACTGTTATATATATATATATATATATATATATATATATATATATATATATATATATATATATATATATATATATATAAAAAAGCACAGTATTGAGTGATTTACGCCACTGTAAACTACTGATTTGTTGATTAATGGCTGGGGATAAGCTAGCTTGTGTTAACTGTCTTCGTTTCTCAAAATTCATGATGACATCCCAGGACTACATGCACAAAATAGCATAGATAGTACACTATTTGTTTATAGCAACTATCCTTTTCTTTTTGAGAAGTTTGTAATCGATATGCACTACAAAAAGAATATTCGGGGTGGTCTTTCGCCAGCATTCCTGTTTCATGTGGTGTTATTAAGAGAGTTGTATCCTTGAACCATTACTTTTCGCTCTTAGACTTTGACATACCAACTTAGGCAATCAGTGTTGTTCTTCTCACGTCTTCCGTGTTTAAAAATACACCTGTCCCATCTGTATGGTGACTATGCCACGGAAATGAAATATCTAAACAGGTCAGAAAAGAATGATTGTGTCTATATATCTAATCTATAATTGTTTCGTGGTCGGGCGTATGAGAGGCCGAGCTGGCAATGTATACAGTATGAAAACCTTATCATTGGACACTTGCAACCACTGGGTCATGAACATTACACAACGTACATACATAGTTTTTACATACATATATTATTATTTATTATAACAGGGTTGTTCTATGTGTCCTTTATAGAAAAACACGTTCCAAGTGATGCTGGCTACGAATGGACGTGAATCGTACGTTATGTTCAACTACGGCGATATGGCGTGGACTACTGGCACTTGGAGTGGCGGAGACGAGCAGGGCCTAGGTGGCATCCCGGCAGAGGTAAAGGACACGCATTGTAGAGCGCGGTAGTGTAGTGATTAGAACGCCCCTCTTTCCCATTCCAGATGACCTAATGAATGAGTTGCCGTTTCGAAGCTCGTTTATGCCACGTTGCCAAGTGCCGTCTTAAATAACTGGCAGTAAATTATAGTGATTTTTCAAAAACAAGACACCATGATGACCCCATTCAGATATGTAATTGCAGATGGCATGTGGACAAGCATGCCTTTGTCTAATCAAGAGTCTAACTTTGTTTTGTCTAAGGGTATCCCTCCCACCCTTCACGCTGTTAGCATCTATATATGCTATCAGCATAAGTTCTATTCGTGAATGGCGAGAAAGAAAAGTTTATTATAGTTAAATCTACACCGTTACTTCAGTACAGTTATTTCATGTCCTGTCTTTCTATCTTTTTGATTGAAAAAATGTAATGATTTTCAATGGTGTGGATATAATAATATATCCACACAATTGAAAATCATTATATTTTTTATTGTGGGGAAAATATTTGTTTAGTCGTTTACATATTATTTACGCAATAACTACAGCTTACCAGTGGAGTAGATGCTTATACGGATATCATCGTCGCAAGCAGGAAATCACAGAAATATGATTAAAACCAGACCAGTATCATTGGAAGTGGCAGCCATCGGCTGTTGTTCTGAACACAACTGGGTATCACAGTGTTCTGTATTCCGCAGGTTGGGTTCAACGCAGGCGACGGGTGGCGGCACTTGACGCAGTTCGGTTCTCTCACGCCGGACATCGTCGACATCAGGACAAAGACCAACTGCGGAGTCCGTGGTCGCTACGTGTTCCGTGTTGACGGGAGAGAGATTCTGTCTCCGCAGCCAAACATGTACACCCATTTCACACCGGTGACATCACGTGCTCGATCTGTCTTCAGAGCAAAACCAAAGGACGGCTCGAGCTAAGCCACACGTGCATGATACGGAGTAACGCCCCTGATGATGCTAAGCCAGGCCCAGTACAAAGCTTCAGTGTTCGTTTGTAATATAATGCAGCTTATTCACGACTTTGACGTTGCATAATAATAACAACAACACTAATAATAACAACGATAACTGTAAGTTTTACGTTATTCACATCAATAAAGAGGCTTTTGCGGAAACGGCATGTGAAGACAATTGTCTGCTCTTCAATTTATACCAAGATGGATATCAGCATTGGTGTGAAGAAACGCAAGTGCAGACAGACCTCTTGGCTCATCCAGAGTTATCCATGTATAAGTGTTCAGTCGCCTCTGTTTACTTGTAGTTTCCTTAGGAAATGGTCTACAAAATGTCACAGGTACCTACACTTCATTATACGCGTAGGCACACCAAACAAACGCACATACAACAGGCATGTATAATTATTATACGCCTGCGCACACACGCGCACGCGGCTCACATACATTATAGCAAGTGTTTCATCAACATTATTTTAGGAAATCAACACATAATAATAATAATATGTATTGGTCCGAAACACCATATGTGTGTTTGTTTGGAACAATTTCCGCTCAGAGACGCATAAAATACATTGTAACACACACATATTTAAAATATTCATGAAGACGAAATGTTAAATGATAATAAATATATAATTAAATAAAGCTTTTACAAATCCTAGTTCATAAGCTAAACTTATCAGCAATAAATAGATAAAATAATAAATAAATATTAAAATATATTAATAAACAATCTTTACAGTTAAAATAAATTCAAGTAGTTTACAAGTGCGGCCCAAGATGTGTTTTTAAGTTGGACTTTAAAAGTTCAAGTGAGTCTATTAGGCTCATACTGTGCGGTAGATCGTACAGGCGCGCAGCCGTCACGGAAAAGCCACGCCGACCATAGTTTCGCTTAACCGACTGTCGGTCGGCTGCGGAACTACGTCGAAAAGACAGACTGGTGATTTAACGGCGTTTGAATGCTATCCGTGTGGGCTAAACCATGCTGCCACCTCACGGATACTGGCTAATCGTGCCGTAATTCCGATTTAATAAACAACTACAATTTTTATTTTAATTATTTTATGGTAATGTAAGTTTACTGTTGAATATTTTTATAATACAACATTATCTTATAAAAAGGTATACTTATTTAATTTGTTATTTCAAATTCGGCCAATCAGCATCTCTATCCTAATCTGGGGTAAGGCCGTCCTGGCGGTTACAACTGCAGCCCATTATTTCTCAGGCATAGTTGAGGAGCTGAAGAGTGTTGCCATCTCACGGAGTCTGGGTAATCGAGACTACGGCAGAATATTATGTGGGTTCATAGGCCTACACCATAGACATATCTAGAGTGTGTTGAAGGTTATTTCGTCGCAATTGTGCCTCGCAATGTTTTCATTAAAATAACGTAGCCCATATACGCTTCGAAGGTGTAGTGCGCCCACCACATCTAGACGTGCCGCCATGAACATTCTTCAGTTGTTAACGTCCCCGCGAACATATATCAAAACCCTACCTCCCCCCTCCTCCAATGTAGCGCCCCCGTCTTGTCTTCCGATATCAATATCCGACGACCGAGAAATTACGAACGTCGCCGCGAAAAATGTCAACACGATGTCGTGTCATGTTGAAGATACGGGCTCAGCTCTCTTCACTAGACAGCGCCGCCCATATGTGCACACATGTTATTACAATTGATCTATTTTACACAAAATAACCTTTAAATAGATCAGTTACGAAAATGTGTACATAGTTAGTGCGTTCAGCTACTCACAACGGAAATTTAAATTATCAAAGATGAGACGATCGCTCTATTAGATATCATTGAAACTATTTATTACCGAACAAGTTATAAAAATAAACTATACGATACTTCATAAGCTGCTAGATAATTAAATGTTTGGCACTTGTCACCATAATCGGGGCAAACCAGCAATGAGACCGTTCACCACCACATACATGCAATACTTCAAGATGGTCGACGATGTTCCGTCATAAGATTGAGACTTTCTTTTTCGGTTTGGGATGCAGATTGTTGACGACGAAGTCGCCACATCGGACCAGTTCAGTATGTCGGTGGTCGGGAAGCCGTTGAACACCCTTGCGCCCATTGTTTCCCGCAGCCAGTTGTTTCAAGAACAATCACGAACACTTCTAAACAGCCATATTTTACAAGTGTCGGACGAGAAACAAATCGAGAGTGTGGCTATATCCGTCGTAGCTGGCTAGCGACAAGGCCCGCTGACTATTTGCGACGTGTCACAGCGAAATTACTTCATCCCGACAGAGTATCACATCGGCAGCGCAGTGAACACACGCGACGACAGGAGCAGTGTGCTCCCTCGATCATCTTATAACTCCCCCTTGCCTATAATGAGTTTATTTAATCCGATATTGGAATAAATAAGTAGCTGTCACCAAAATATGTTTGGAAATAATATTAAGCCATGTGATACCAGTAGCGAATTGCAGGTGTCGTCCTTCCGACAACCTTACTAGCTATTCTTTGATATCCTGCCACGTTTCTCCTAAATGCGAGAAATGTGTTGGGGACCGTGACATGGTTGCACCCCACTGACCGACTACGACGAGGGGTCAGAAGACATTTAGCTTTCCTGGTCTGAACCATTTGAAAGTGTTACCCACAAAATTGTGTTACTTAATATTTTGAATAGCCATTTTGAAGTGAAATGAGTACAATAAAGCAGACACAGCCAATAAATTAATTGCTACGATGTATCTGCAGTGTTATGGCGCGTGTAAGGCAGTGTTTAATTAGATTTAACCTTTTTTATATAAGACCCTGCGGATGCAGAAATACATCTTAAATTTGGTCAATATTGACACAAACTTGCGGGCGCATACATTCACGCGCACTCTCTCATAAAAGCACGAACACTCTCAATTTGTTTTCTGTTTTCCATGGCGGATAGTGTTCCAAAAGTCCACCTTCAAGGGTAACAGTTTAATGTTTTAAAATAACACTAATACACAGAGAAATACGCGAACGCACCCGCGAACGTCGACGCACAGGAAATATAAGAATTGGCGCAGGCGCAAAAGGTCACTGCTTTGTCAGGAAGTTGCGCATTACGTAACTGCGCATTCTCACAGTTAATGGTCACGTGATTGCGGTTTCCGCCCAACAACGAGACAACAATAAGGGCGTAAGATGTATAAGAAGGCGAATTGGATCCGCTGCAGGTCAGTTTTCGCAATTCGTTTGTCGTTTTCTTACTCGTCGTCTATACCTGCTCGTCATTGATACCCGTACCATTAAATCGCTTCAATGTTGTTGTAGTAAACGGCCACGATAACATCGAGATATGGACTATAGGTCCTGCAAACTATATGACGCGCGCGATACGGCCATCGGATTGGAACTCGAAGAACAGGCTTTCGTGTTGAACGTCGGTCGCAAGGGAAGAGACGTCGGATTCAATTCAGGTTATTGAAGCGGCTGCCGAACTGACGTTACAGTGACTTTATTCACAATTATAGGATGTTAAATGTTAGGGTGTTATAGGGTGTAGATCGGTGTAATTTATTTTCGGTAACCATGGTCGGGAGGAGAGTAAACTCCTTTCGCTGTTGAAGCATTGGGAAATCAGACTTCCTCCTCCCCGAAAGGGGTTGGAGGTTCGCCGGCTTGCAGATTCCTTCCATGGCTTACCCGCCGTCTTCAACTGTCAGTTATTTTAACCAGATATGTTTCGTATCTAATCTAAATGACTAGTTGATTGTTGACGGTGTCTTTTTCGTCATTCGATGTATCATTTAGTTAAGTAATAAAAATTAAAAAATTAAACAAGTACACCTATTGTTTCTTTCGAAGCGTTGTTTAGTCGAACGAAGCCAGTATAAACCTACAGATAGTAAACACGAGCGAAATGACGACTCTCAAAATGCACCGTGACCACAATTATACAGGTCTAGGTCTTCACGCAACCTATATTGAGTTTTGCTGAAATTCGACCCGTTAAGATGAACGTACGTATTAAGCAATACGATAGTTCGCCGTGAATTCTGGTCCAATCGTTGTAGTTAGCACCGCGATTTTCGAGAAAACGTCAGGTCTTGTAGTAATAAATAACGTGGCGGGGTGAGAGAACATTCGAATCAATCGAGATCAAAGAACAACGACTGCAGTTACTTGTGACTAGTGCAACAGAGATGTACGCTGGACAGAATAACGTGCACGATTGCTTGGACTATGGTTTGGACGGATTAGGCTCGCCTAACCGACTGTCGGTCGGCTGCGGAACTACGCCGAGAAGACAGACTGGTGATTTAAATTTAACGGCGTTTGAATGCTATACGTATGGTCTAAACATTGCTGCCACCTCACGGATACTTTCTAATTGTGCCGTAATTCCGATTTAATAAACAAACACACATTTTTATTTTTTATTATTTTATGTTACTGTAAGTTTACTGTTGAATATTTTTATAATACATTTTCTTATAAAAAGTTATACTTATTTAATGAATTATTTCAAATTCGGCCAATCAGCATCTCTATCCTAATATGGGTTAAGGCCGCCCTGGCGGTTACAACTGCAGCTCATTAATTTCCAAAACAGAGTAGAGGGGCTGAAGAGTGCTGCCACCTCACGGAGCCTGGGTAATCGAGGCTATATGTGGGTTCATAGGCCTACACCATATACATATCTAGAGTGTGTTGAGGGTTAGATCGTCGCAATTGTGCCTCGCAATGTTTTCATTAGAATAACGTATCCGCCATACGCTCCCACCACATCTAGACGTTCCGCCATGAACATTCTTCAGTTGTGAACGTCGCCGCGCACAGGTATCAAAACCCTACCCCTCCCCTCCTCCAATGCAGCGCTCCGTCTTGTCTTCCGATGTCAATATCCGACGACCGAGAAATTACGAAAAATTTCAAGACGTCCCATTTCGATGTCGTATCATGTTGAAGATAGGGCTCAGTTCGCTTCACTAGGCAGCGCCGCCCTTATGTGCACACATATTATCACAACTGCTCTATTTTCTCCAAAATAATCTTTAAATAGATCAGTTACGAAAATGTATGCATAGTTAGTGCGTTCAGCTACTCCCAACGGAAATTCTAATGATCAAAGATGAGACGATCGCTTTATCAGATATCATTGAAACTATTTATTACCGAACAAGTTATAACAATAAACTATACTATACTTTATAAGCTGCAGGATAATAAAATGTTTGACACTTGTCACCATAACCGGGCCAAACTGCTCACGAGACGGTTCACCACCACATACATGCAATACTTCAAGATGGTCGACGATGTTCCGTCATACGATTGAGACTTTCTTTTTCGGTTTTGGATGCAGATTGTTGACGACGAAGACGCCACATCGGACCCGTTCAGTATGTCGGTGGTAGGGAAGCCGATGAACACCCTTGCGCCCATTGTTTCCAGCTGCCAGTTGTTTCAAGGACAACACGAACACTTTAACACCATATTTAAAGTGTGGGCAAAAAAATCAAATCCCTAATTGCCATATTTGATTTTCTAGGCGCCATTATAACGTTTCCTTCATTTCCTACAATTTTATCCGTTTTTGAAATTTCACAATTTTCCCCTCCAGGCCCTTTTTTTGAAAAAGTGAATTTTAATACCTCAGGCTCCCAAAAACCCTTTTCAAACCTTACACCCCTCCATTTCTGTTTGAAAAAGGGACCCCTGTTAATCACCAAGCAAAATGACAACTGTATTAATACGCAGAAATGCACCGACTGACAGCTGTCATAATTTGACAGCTCTAATGCCTCGCTGCACAAATAATAATTTCTACTCATTCCACACTACATATGTGCTCAAAAAAATTCAGACAACCTGCATAATGCTGATTTTATAGTTTACTCGATAGTCGCACGGATAATTGCGGAAGAGCACCTTATTGTGGTCTTACATCATATCCGCCATAGTTGGCTGGCAACAAGGCCCGCTGATTATTTGCGACGTGTCACAGCGAAATTACTTCACCCCGACTGAGCATCACATCGGCAGAGCAGTGTACATACGCGACGACAGGGAGAGTGTGCTCCCTCGATCGTCTTGTAACTTCCCCTTGCCCATAATGAGTATATTTAATCCCCTGTTGGAATAAATAAGTAGCTGTCACCAAAATATGTTTGGAAATAATATTGAGCCAAGTGATACGAGTAGCGAATTGCAGGTGTCGTCCGTCCGACAACCTTACTAGCTATTCTATGCTTTCCTGCCAAGTTTCTCCTAGATACGAGAAATGTGTCGGGCACCGTGATATGGTTGCACCCCATTGACCGACTACGACGAGGGGTCAGAAGACGTTTACACATCCTGGTCTGAACCATGTGAAAGTGTTACCCACAAAATTGTGTTACTTACAATTTTGAATAGCCATTTTGAAGTGAAATGAGTACAATAAAGCAGATACACCAGTAGATTAATTGCTATGATTTATCTGCAGTGTTATGACGCATGTTGGGCAGTGTTTAATTATAATAGCGATTAATAACGTTTTTGTATAAGAGCTTCCGGATGCAGAAATGTTGTCAATATTGACACACACTTGCGGGCGCGTACGTTCACGCGCACTCTCTCATAAAAGCACGTACATTCTCAATTTGTTTTCTGTTTTCCCTAACGGATAGTGTTCCAAAAGTCCACCTTCAAGGGTAAAAGTTTAATGTTTTAAAATAACACGAATACACACAGAAACACGCGAACGCACCCGCGAACGTCGACGCACAGGAAATATAAGAATTGGCGCAGGCGCAATAGGTCACTGCTTTGTCAGGAAGTTGCGCATTGCGCAACTGCGGATTCTCACAATTAGTGGTCACGTGATTGCGGTTTCCGCCCAATAACGAGACAACAATAAGGGCGTAAGATGTATAAGAAGGCGAATTGGATCCGCTGCAGGTCAGTTTTCGCAATTCGTTTGTCGTTTTCTTACTCGTCGTCTATACCTGCTCGTCATTGATACCCGTACCATTAAATCGCTTCAATGTTGTTGTAGCAAACGGCCACGATAACATCGAGATATGGACTATAGGTCCTGCAAACTATATGACGCGCGCGATACGGCCATCGGATTGGAACTCGAAGAACAGGCTTTCGTGTTGAACGTCGGTCGCAAGGGAAGAGACGTCGGATTCAATTCAGGTTATTGAAGCGGCTGCCGAATTGACGTTACAGTGACTTGATTCACAATTATCGGACGTTAAATGTTACGGTGTTATAGGGTGTAGATCGGTGTAATTTATTTTCGGTAACCATGGTCGGGAGGAGAGTAAACTCCTTTCGCTGTTGAAACATTGGGAAATCAGACTTCCTCCTCCCCGAAAGGGCTTTGAGGTTCGCCGGCTTGCAGATTCCTTCCATGGCTTACTCGCCGTCTTCAACTGTCAGTTATTTTAACCAGATATATTTCGTATCTAATCTAAATGACTGGTTGATTGTTGACGGTGTCTTTTTCGTCATTCGATGTATCATTTAGTTAAGTAATAAAACTTGAAAAAATGAAACAAGTGGTACACCTATTGTTTCTTTCGAAGCGTTGTTTAGTCGAACGAAGCCTGTATAGACCCACAGATAGTACACAGGAGCGAAATGACGACTCCCAAGATGCACCGTGACCAAAATTATACAGGCCTTGATCTTCACGCAACATAAAATATTGAGTTTTGCTAAAATTCGTCCCGTTGAGATGCATGTACGTATTAAGCAATACGATAGAACACCGTGAATCCTAGCCCAATCGATTTAGTTAGCACCGCGAAGTTCGAGAAAACATCAGGTCTGGTAGTAATACAATATTTCGGGGAGGGGTGAGAGAACAATCAGATCTATCGAGTTAAAAGAACAACGACTGCAGTTACTTGTGACTAGTGCAACAAAGATGTACGCTAGACAGAATAACGAGCACGACTGCTTGGACTATGGTTAGGTATCTTTGGACGGATTAGGCTCGCCTAACCGACTGTCGGTCGGCTGCGGAACTACGTCGAGAAGACAGACTGGTGATTTAACGGCGTTTGAATGCTATCCGTGTGGGCTAAGCAATGCAGCCACCTCACGGATACTTGCTAATCGTGCCGTAATTCCGATTTAATAAACAACTACACATTTTTATTATTTTATGTTAATGTAAGTTTAATGTTGAATATTTTTATAATACAACATTTTCTTATAAAAAGGTATACTTGTTTAATTTGTTATTTCAAATTTGGTCAATCAGCTTCTGTATCCTAATCTGGGGTAAGGCCGCCCTGGCGGTTATAACTGCAGCCCATTAATTTCCAAGGCAGAGTTGAGGGGCTGAAGAGTGCTGCTGCCACCTCACGGAGCTTGGATAATCGAGACTATGGACGAATATATGTGGGTTCATAGGCCTACATCATAAACATATCTAGAGTGTGTTGAGGGTTAGATCGTCGCAATTGTGCTCGCAATGTTTTCTTTAGAATAACGTATCCGCTATACGCTTCGAAGGTGAAGTACGCCGATCACATATAGACGTTCCGCCATGAACATTCTTCAGTTGTGAACGTCGCCCCGAACAGGTATTAAAACCCTACCCCTCCCCTCCTCCAATGCAGCGCCCCCGTCTTCCGATGTCAATATCCGACGACCGAGAAAATACGAACGTCGCCAAGAAAAATGTCAACACGTCCCATTTCGATGTCGTGTCATGTTGAAGATACGGCTCAGCTCTCTTCACTAGAGAGCGCCGCCCTTATGTGCGCACATGTTATTACAACTGCTCTATTTTACCCAAAATAACCTTGAAATAGATCAGTTACGAAAATGTATGCATAGTTAGTGCGTTCAGCTACTCCCAACGGAAATTTAAATGATCAAGGATGACACGATCGCTCTATTAGATATCATTGAAAATATTTATTACCGAACAAGTTATAAAAATAAACTATACGATACTTTATAAGCTGCTAGATAATTAAATTGTTGGCATTTGTCACCATAATCGGGCCAAACCAGCAAATGATACGGTTCACCACCACATACACGCAATACTTCAAAATGGTCGACGATGTTCCGTCTTACGATTGAGACTTTCTTTTTCGGTTTTGGACTGTTGACGACGAAGACGCCACATCAGACCAGTTCAGTATGTCGGTGGTAGGGAAGCCGATGAACATCCTTGCGCCCATTGTTTCCAGTTGCCAGTTGTTTCAAGGACAATCACGAACACTTCTAAGCAGCCATATTATACAAGTGTCGGACAAGAAACAAATCGAGAGTGCGGCTATATGGAGTCTGACCATATTTGCATTTTCGACAGGCGACCATTATAACATTTCCTTCATTTCCTACTAATCTTGGGGAGCTCCGGTATTGACAATTTCACAGCATATTTACCTTCCATAGACAGCGGTTCTGTGAACAATACGTGAACTTCTAGTACCTCAGGCTCCCACAAACCTGTTTCAAAACTTACACCCCTCCATTTCTGCTTGAACCACCCACGGATTGCCCCTGATTACATCACCAAGCAAAATGACAACTGTATTAATACGTAGAAATGCACCGACTGACAGCTGTCATAATTTGACAGCTCTGAAGCCATGCTGCACAAATCATCATTTCTACTCACTCCACACTACACATGTGCTCACAAAAATTCAGACAACCTGCATAATGCTGATTTGATAGTTTATTCGATGGTCGCACGGATAATTGCGGATGAGCACCTTATTGTGGTCTTACATCATATCCGCCATAGTTGGCTGGCGACAAAGCCCGCTGATTATTTGCGACCTGTCACAGCGAAATTACTTCACCCCGACTGAGCATCACATCGGCAGAGCAGTGTACACACGCGACGACAGGGAGAGTGTGCTCCCTCGATCGTCTTGTAACTTCCCCTTGCCCATAATGAGTATATTTAATCCCATATTGGAATAAATAAGTAGCTGTCACCAAAATATGTTTGGAAATAATATTGAGCCAAGTGATACGAGTAGCGAATTGCAGGTGTCGTCCGTCCGACAACCTTACTAGCTATTCTATGCTTTCCTGCCAAGTTTCTCCTAGATACGGGAAATGTGTCGGGCACCGTGATATGGTTGCACCCCATTGACCGACTACGACGAGGGGTCAGAAGACGTTAACACATCCTGGTCTGAACCATGTGAAAGTGTTACCCACAAAATTTTGTTACTTACAATTTTGAATAGCCATTTTGAAGTGAAATGAGTACAATAAAGCAGATACACAAGTAGATGAATTGTTACGATGTATCTGCAGTGTTATGACGCATGTTAGGCAGTGTTTAATTAGAATAGCGATTTTTAACCTTTTATATAAGACCCTGCGGATGCAGAAATACGTCGTAAATTTGGTCAATATTGACACACACACACACACACACACACACACACACACACACACACACACACACACACACACACACACACACACACACACACACACACACACACACACACACACACACACACACACACACACACACACACACACACACACACACACACACACACACACACACACACACACACACACACACACACACACACACACACACACACACACACTTGCGGGCGCGTACATTCACACGCACTCTCTCATAAAAGCACGTACACTGTCAATTTGTTTCCTGTTTTCCCTGACTGATAGTGTCCCAAATGTCCACCTTGAAGGGTAAATATTTAATGTTTTAAAATAACACGAATACACACAGAAACACGCGAACGCACCCGCGAACGTCGACGCACAGGAAATATAAGAATTGGCGCAGGCGCAATAGGTCACTGCTTTGTCAGGAAGTTGCGCATTGCGCAACTGCTGATTCTCACAATTAGTGGTCACTTGATTGCGGTTTCCGCCCAACAACGAGCCAACTAGAAGGGCGTAAGATGTATACGAAGGCGAAGTGGATCCGCAGCAGGTCAGTTTTCTCAATTCGTTTGTCGTTTTGTTACTCGCCGTCTATAGCTGCTCGTTATTGATACCCTTACTATTAAATCGCTTCAATGTTGTGGTAGTAAACGACCACGATGACATTGAGATGTGGACTATAGGCCCTGCAAACTATACGACGCGTGCGATATGGTCATCGGATTGGAACTCGAAGAAGAGGCTTTCATGTTGAACGTCGGTCGCAAGGGAAGAGACGTCGGATTCAATTCAGGTTATTGAAGCGGCTGCCGAACTGACGTTACAGTGACTTGATTCACAATTATCGGACGTTAATTGTTAGGGTGCTATAGGGTGTAGTTCGGTGTAATTTATTTTCGGTAACCATGGTCGGGAGGAGAGTAAACTCCTTTCGCTGTTGAAGCATTGGGAAATCAGACTTCCTCCTCCCCGAAAGGGGTTGGAGGTTCGCCGGCTTGCAGACTCCTTCCATGGCTTACCCGCCGTCTTCAACTGTCAGTTATTTTAACCAGATATGTTTCATATCTAATCTAAATGACTAGTTGATTGTTGACGGTGTCTTTTTCGTCATTCGATGTATCATTTAGTTAAGTAATAAAACTTGAAATAATGAAGCAAGTGGTACACCTATTGTTTCTTTCGAAGCGTTGTATAGTCGAACGAAGCCTGTATAGACCTACAGATAGTAGACAGGAGCGAAATGACGACTCCCAAAATGCACCGTGACCAAAATTATGCAGGTCTTGATCTTCACGCAACATAAAATATTGAGTTTTGCTAAAATTCGACCCGTTGAGATGCATGTACGTATTAAGCAATACGATAGTACACCGTGAATTCTGGTCCAATCGTTATAGTTAGCACCGCGAAGTTCGAGAAAACATCAGGTCTGGTAGTAATACAATATTTCGGGGAGGGGTGAGAGAACAATCGGATCTATCGAGTTCAAAGAACAACGACTGCAGTTACTTGTGACTAGTGCAACAAAGATGTACGCTGGACAGAATAACGAGCACGACTGCTTGGACTATGGTTAGGCATCTTTGGACGGATTAGGTTCGCCTAACCGACTGTCGGTCGGCTGCGGAACTACGTCGAGAAGACAGAATGGTGATTTAACGGCGTTTGAATGCTATCCGTGTGGGCTAAGCAATGCAACCACCTCACGGATACTTGCTAATCGTGCCGTAATTCCGATTTAATAAACAACTACACATTTTTATTATTTTATGTTAATGTAAGTTTAATGTTGAATATTTTTATAATACAACATTTTCTTATAAAAAGGTATACTTGTTTAATTTGTTATTTCAAATTTGGCCAATCAGCTTCTGTATCCTAATCTGGGGTAAGGCCGCCCTGGCGGTTACAACTGCAGCCCATTAATTTCCCAGGCAGAGTTGAGGGGCTGAAGAGTGGTGCCGCCTCACGGAGCCTGGATAATCGAGACTATGGACGAATATATGTGGGTTCATAGGCCTACATCATAGACATATCTAGAGTGTGTTGAGGGTTAGATCGTCGCAATTGTGCCTCGCAATATTTTCAATAGAATAATGTATCCGCTATACACTTCCAAGGTTAAATACGCCCATCACATCTAGAGGTTCCGCCATCAACATTCTTCAGTTGCGAACGTCGCCGCGAGCAGGTGTCAAAACCTTACCCCCCCCCCTCCTCCAATGCAGCGCCCCCGTCTTCTCTTCCGATTTCAATATCCGACGACCGAGAAATTACGAACGTCGCCACGAAAAATGTCACCACGTCCCATTTCGATGTCGTGTCATGTTGAAGATACGGCTCAGCTCTCTTCACTAGAGAGCCCGCCCTTATGTGCACACATGTTATTACAACTGCTCTATTTTACCCAAAATAACCTTGAAATAGATCAGTTACGAAAATGTATGCATAGTTAGTGCGTTCATCTACTCCCAACGGAAATTTAAATGATCAAGGATAAGACGATCGCTCTATTAGATATCATTGAAACTAATTATTACCGAACAAGTTATAGCAATAAACTATACGATACTTTATAAGCAGCTAGATAATTAAATTGTTGGCACTTGTCACCATAATCGGGCCAAACCAGCACATGAGACGGTTCACCACCACATACATGCAATACTTCAAGATGGTCGACGACGTTCCGTCTTACGATTGATACTTTCTTTTTCGGTTTTGGATGCAGGTTGTTGACGACGAAGACGCCACATCAGACCAGTTCAGTAAATCGGTGGTAGGGAAGCCGATGAACACCCTTGCGCCCATTGTTTCCCGCTGCCAGTTGTTTCAAGGACAATCACGAACACTTCTAAGCAGCCATATTATACAAGTGTCGGACAAGAAACAGATCGAGAGTGCGGCTATGTGGAGTCTGACCATATTTGCATTTTACATAGGCGACCATTATAACGTTTCCTTCATTTCCTACTAATCTTTGGGAGCTCCGTTATTGACAATTTCACAGCATATTTACCCTCCACAGACAGAGGTTCTGTGAAAAATACGTGAACTTCTAGTACCTCAGGCTACCACAAACCTGTTTCAAACCTTACACCCCTCCATTTCTGCTTGAACCACCCACGGATTGCCCCTGATTACACCACCAAGCAAAATGACAACTGTATTAATACGTAGAAATGCACCGACTGACAGCTGTCATAATTTGACAGCTCTGATGCCTCGCTGCACAAATCATAATTTCTACTCATTCCACACTACATATGTGCTCAAAAAAATTCAGACAACCTGCATAATGCTGATTTTATAGTTTACTCGATAATCGCACGGATAATTGCGGATGAGCACCTTATTGTGGTCTTACATCATATCCGCCATAGCTGGCTGGCGACAAGGCCCGCTGATTATTTGCGACGTGTCACAGCGAAATTACTTCACCCCGACTGAGCATCACATCGGCAGAGCAGTGTACACACGCGACGACAGGGAGAGTGTGCTCCCTCGATCGTCTTGTAACTTCCCCTTGCCCATAATGAGTATATTTAATCCCATATTGGAATAAATAAGTAGCTGTCACCAAAATATGTTTGGAAATAATATTGAGCCAAGTGATACGAGTAGCTAATTGCAGGTGTCGTCCGTCCGACAACCTTACTAGCTATTCTATGCTTTCCTGCCAAGTTTCTCCTAGATACGAGAAATGTGTCGGGCACCGTGATATGGTTGCACCCCATTGACCGACTACGACTAGGGGTCAGAAGACGTTTACACATCCTGGTCTGAACCATGTGAAAGTGTTACCCAAAAAATGGTGTTACTTACAATTTTGTATAGCCATTTTGAAGTGAAATGAGTACAATAAAGCAGACACACCAGTAGATTAATTGCTACGATGTATCTGCAGTGTTATGACGCATGTTAGGCAGTGTTTAATTAGAATAGCGATTTTTAACCTTTTATATAAGACCCTGCGGATGCAGAAATACGTCGTAAATTTGGTCAATATTGACACACACACTTGCGGGCGCGTACATTCACCCGCACTCTCTCATAAAAGCACGTACATTCTCATTTTGTTTTCTGTTTTCCCTGACGGATAGTGTCCCAAAAATCCACCTTCAAGGGTAAAAGTTTAATGTTTTAAAATAACACGAATACACACAGAAACACGCGAACGCACCCGCGAACGTCGACGCATAGGAATTATAAGAATTGGCGCAGGCGCAATAGGTCACTGCTTTGTCAGGAAGTTGCGCATTGCGCAACTGCAAATGTTCACAATTAGTGGTCACGTGATTGCGGTTTCCGTCCAATAACGAGACAACTAGAAGGGCGTAAGATAAATATGATAATATATATATGTATATATATATATATATATATATATATATATATATATATATATATATATATATATATATATATATATATATATGTATATGTATTATATATATATATATATATATATATATATATATATTATATATATATATATATATATATATTATGCTTATGTATAAAATTCTAATGGTGTTTTTTTATATTCTAATGTGATAACCTTTTGTATGGAGTTGCTTTTAGGTGGATATTACTATCTAAATATAATGAGGCGAGAACAAATTCTTGTCAAATATTTATGGGTGAACTTTTCAATTTGCAATAATTATATATATATATTATATATATATATATATATATATATATATATATATATATATATATATATATATATATATATATATATATATATATATATATATATATTACTTTAGTAGAATTGGTCAAAACATACAAAGTTAAAATATATGTTGCACTCTGCCATGTACCTAGATATTATTTTATGCCTTTTGTGAGAATTAATGCCATAAAACATAATATATATTGTAGTGAGGCGTTTATTATAAACCAAAATGTTTTGCATTTCGTGCATAAATGTTTTTTGTTGCATACTGCTATGCAAATCCAAACATAAACATTGTTAGACAATTATGTCGAATATTGTGCATTGTCTTCAAATTATTACGTTCATCATCATATAATCAAACAAGTTGTTGGTGGCACTAAAATATTTTTTACAGCACTACGCCTCATTATATACATTCATATTATATAGTAAATCAATAATTATACAATACAAATTTTTAATGCAAACATTAAATTGACATTGAAAGAGTTCATTATCACATTTGATAATGAACTCTCAATAGCAATATACAATTTGTTTTGTTTTTAAAGCACAACGTATTTTGTTGATAAGCGTCTCACTATATACATTCACATTAAATAGTGTATAAATACTTGTATAATACACATTTTGTTATGCAAATGTTAAATTGATATTGAAATAGTTCATTATATGTTAATTGATTGATTGAATGAATATTCAATCAATGAACATATATGTTTGCTAATTAATTCCAAACAGCAATATAATGTTTGTTTTAATAAATGTGTATTCAATATATATATATATATATATATATATATATATATATAACATATAATAACACCATGTAATATAATTGAATAAATCACCAACATACAGTTACGTCTTGTTTATCGGCATACTTTGGTTCCCAAGGTTTTTGGTCGGATAAACGAAGCATGCAGATTATCAAGACACCTTATTGTGCATGACATTCCTCCAAAAAAGTGCGGGTTGCGAAACAACCGGATTATTGAAGACTTGATAAACGAGACATGACTGTATATTAGTGATAGATGTATTAAATGTTAGTATATATTGACATTTAAAACAACACTCATGTTTCTATTCACTCATAGAATTACTTTCAGTTTGTGTACCAAATGAGTTTCACAACAAACAGTCCAACTTCCCCTGTGGTTGACCGATGGAACATCAGCTTTGCGGAACGAAACGAGAGTAACACAGCACTATTCAACGAGTGTCAAGTTCGTATGCCATTTGTCTCTACAGGCGCCGACACTTTTATCATTTATATCAGTCCTTCATAGATTCATCACCATAACCTCTTCAAAAGTCACGTTGATGTCAGCATCAGAAGCCCTTGTGCACAGCTAACGTAGTTCAAAAGTAATTTACCAGTCTTTTTCGTCTAAATAGTTAGTTGTTAGTTGTTCGTGTCCGAGGGAGTAGATGCCTTCTGTGACATCGGTGCAAGTCAAGTCAAGTTTACATCACATCTCTCAGTGAGTGAGGCAGTCGGACTCATCTCTCCTGTCCCTGGGCTGATACGGTGGATGAGTTCAACTGGAAAAGCAGTTTAACACTGTTGTTAACATAGTACTACTCTCGGGTTGTATATTCCAAATATGGTACATTTCCAGCACGGTCTGTTTTCAACTGAAAAGAAATGATTTAGAAATAATCTGTGATAAGTATTTGTGATGAAAAAGTGAATTTACTACTCATAAATGCAAATATCTTACATTTACTGTCTTGTAATATTTGTATGTAATGACATTTTATAAAAGTAGTATGGATACGTTATAAGTTCCTGAAGCAGTACCTTGTCTATTAATGTGAATATCACACTGGTCTTCACAAGTTGAAATACGGATTCATAAGTTTTAAAGTGTGTGCGTATTATGTTATAGTTATGTATAGTTATGTATAGGTGACATTTTATAAATAAAACAAAAGTGTGATTTGAGTATTAGCGTTAGTATTATAATTTAGGCACTATAACCGTACAGACGAATTAAGCCTCGTTAATATTGTTGAAATGATATGACATTCATGTTAATTTCAATAGCAGGTTTTCTGTAAAAACATTGTTCAATCTCTCCACCATTGATAGAAACTTATATAGTGTTATATCTAATATTATAAACAACTTCTATGGTACTATATTTTATTGGTATTTACTCTCACCTGTGATCTGTTACTCGCTTGTCAGTTTGACTGTATCCACTGGAACCTCCGTTGTATGGGGCGTCATTGAATTCTGAGACGTGGTTGTGCCTGGACCGTTCACGTCTGTAGTGCGGATGTATCCCTTGGGTATGTTAGGTCAGGTTCATGTCTCATATCTGAATGAAAACAAATACATTGTATTTACAGAAAATTATATCTTGTGTAAAAATTGTGTTTACTCACAAAAAACTGTGCTTATTTATAGATCTTATGCGACAAATGGGTGTAATGTGAATAGATGACTAGATATGACAGCGGGCTGGGCGGGTGGAGAAAGTAGCACTATGTGTGGGGTATGTTGAGCCACGGTACTCTATCACTCGGCAGAACCAAACAGTCGCTTCGGTAGTTTTCTTGGAAACATCGGTGGCACAACTAACACTGCCTTTCCATATATGCTATGTTCCCATTAATAGTAGGTTTATCGTTGATTACAAAATATATTCCCGTATTGCAAAACAATTCTCATTCATGTTGTGGCATCAGGTTTTAATTCACATGTATTTGTGGAAGAATCTGACTATGTCAACACTTATTCTGTTAACAGACTTATTTTGTCGTCATGACTTTGTTGATACTTGTGTTGATTATTTTCTGTGACAACATGGCTTACAATCGCAACATGATTTATTGTTCAACATGACTTACACTGTTGACATCACTTACTCTATGAGCATGATATATTGGCATTAAGATTTACTATGTTAACATTACTTACGGCATTAACTTGATTTATTGTGCCAACAAAACGTAAAGTTCCAACGGGACTAACGTTGTTCTTTCTTGAATACTCAGGTAACATGGCTTATTGTCCCTTACACAAATACCATTCAAATAGCATTCAAATAGCATTCAAATACCATTGAATGATACTTGATTGGTCCTAGGGGGTATTATCGCCAAGGGTATTTGAATGGTATCCGAGTGATTGTTTGAATGATATCATGGATCCTTTGTACCGTTCATTGGTATTGAATAGTATTTTAAATTACCGTTGAGAGTACCACTGAGTTCTACTGAAATATCATTGAATGGTCCAATGGTACTGAATGATACTGAATGGTATTCAATGGTAATCAGTGGTATAGCATTGGCTCTTTTTTGTAAGGGGTACCCAACCTTTTTTGTTCAGCTGTTCTCCCATTGCAGTTAAGAACCCAGCGCTCCGCGGATCTTGGATCTTTGACCTGTCTTGCCCTTCTTGATCTCCAGGAACCCCACGAACCCTGGACCTGTGATCTTCTCTTGTCCCTGTCCTCCCTGTCCAAGATCCCCCGGAACCTCTTGATCCATGGATCTGTGATCTTCTCCTTGTCCTCCTACGACTTCTAGAAGAAAATCACTTACAGTTGCATTGTAAGTTAAGCAAATGGTACAAGTAGGCTACACTGGTGTGATGTATTTTAATACAACGGGTTTGATATAATTCCAGTTAATGAAAATGTGGGATCAGATGATACATTTTCTCTAACTGTTGCGGATGCTGAGGTTACTATTGGTATTTGAAAGTTAATCTAAATTGCAATACATGGAAAGAAAAGAAAACTGGATATGATCCTCACTACATGCACATAACTGCATATCCCTTAATAACATAGATACGTGCTGTTTGGAGGAATGTACTCAAATCCACCATTTCTTAGTTGCACTTCACATGACACAATACGATATCTGTTGGCTAGCTCATATATAAGTTGACACAAATGTTGGTATTTGGATTGATGACACGTTTTTGTTATGGGAAAGGAGAAGTTATGTTACCTGGTATGTGTATATAAGATTATATTGCCCATTCTGTAAGAAACAGTATTTGGACCAATGAAATAGCAACTAGACTGTAGATAATGTTACATTGTTTAGTCTATTTATAAGGTTAATCTGTGCAGTCTCTAGTTAAGAATATATTGTAGCTATGTAGCTATGTTTTGGTTATATGAAACGTAAGTAAAATTATGCAAATTATAATACAATTTTTAATTAACATTATGACAAGCTGACCTTCTGTGCTGATTCCAGAGTGTAAGTGTCATTCCTTATTGTAATCTTTTCAAAGTCAGTCTAATTTATTAATTAGTTAGAGGACAGTTTGTTTGTTGAAGTAAAGGAAAGTTTCACGATTAAGTGGATGAGAATGTGATTGTAGTGGTCGATAAGGAGGCGAGGTAGATCGAGATTATGTAGGGATCATTGAAATAGTGCGAGAGGGACGGAGTACAAGAGCAAAATACTGAGGGAATTGAAGATTGTGTATAGAGAAAGTATTGCAAGAAAATTGAGAGAAAAATAAAACTGAAATAGAGGAACCAAAGCATGGCCAGTGACCCACTGACCAGAGTGAATCAGAGGGAGAACAACACAGGTCACTTGCGTCTACTGCAGTCTGTCCATACAGCAACTTCTCTCTTCAGCGGTATAGAGGCCATCATGTGCCCTATGGTCTGTGATCTCCAAGATCTGCAATTTGAAGTCTGGACCCACATGGCATCACTGTCACAGTTACAGTAACACAATGCACATTAACAAAGATCTCTACATTCATGTGAAACCACACATTTATATTTATGCAGACAACACATTAAACAAATTATTGACGTTTAGTATAAATCTGTGCAACTGTCACATATTCTCTATAGCAAATATATACAATACATATTTACTTAATGAATAATACATAATATGACGTGAATAACAACATTGGACCAACTTAGTAGTATGTGTGTTGACCGTCACATTTGTTACAGGTGACTACTACGTGTCACATTACATCTATAAGTAGACATAACGACATGATTGCACATCAGTGTGCATCCATTAAGTGTCACTTTTAGTGCCAATCACATTCTCTCCAGGAATGTAGCATCCTTACCTCTATGGCAGTGTTACTTTGAATTGCCATATCCATATCTCCTTGATTAATTCTGAAACTATATCAACAGTTAGACTTAATGATGTTGTAAGTATATACGACTAAATGCATGATTCTCGTCACGTGATGTCCAGGAGTGGGTGGACGGTGTATGTTGATGACGGCAGTGGTCTGTCTCCCTCCTGTTGTGTCGACTTGTGGTACACCAGTTATTTTCTCGAGTGCATGAGCTGTTGGTTCATGTTGACATGGTACCCAGGACAAACATACATCAACACACATACAGGTATTTGCACAAATACACCGTGACGACATACAACTAACAGTCTCGTGTGCCTGCCTCACACTCTACTCCCTTATACCAGTTACTACAGTGCAGTGGTGACCTCTGTGCAGTATCGCAATGCCGCAGAACGTGGTTGTGCTGAAAGTGCCGGTGTTGAGAATGGTCGAATTTCCTCCTGTTAGTGGCAGTGCCGAAACCCTGCAAGAAAACCAATTCATTTACTTGCATAACTATTAATTCTGCTCGTCTGGCTATATGTTGTACTGAGGATGCACAACAGGCGCCCGGAAGTGGTAAGAGATTCACCTTTTGACCTGAATATATATGTTGCCTGTCCGCCTGTCTGTCTAACTATATATACTGTTGTATACACACACACACACACACACACACACACACACACACACACACACACACACACACACACACACACACACACACACACACACACACACACACACACACACACACACACACACACACACACACACACACACTCCACGCTCTGCTGTGGGTTGGGGTTGGGGTTGGGGTTGGGGTTGGGGTTGGGGTTGGGGTTGGGGTTGGGGTTGGGGTTGGGGTTGGGGTTGGGGTTGGGGTTGGGGTTGGGGTTGGGGTTGGGGTTGGGGTTGGGGTTGGGGTTGGGGTTGGGGTTGGGGTTGGGGTTGGGGTTGGGTTGGGGGTTGGGGTTGGGGTTGGGGTTGGGTTGGGGTTGGGGTTGGGGTTGGGTTGGGGTTGGGGTTGGGGTTGGGGTTGAGGGTTGGGGTTGGGGTTGGGGTTGTTGGGGTTGGGGTTGGGGTTGGGGTTGGGGTTGGGGTTGGGGTTGGGGTTGGGGTTGGGGTTGGGGTTGGGGTTGGGATGTCACACTTGCAGACACTGTCCACTGTCACACCTCAACCCCAAGTGACACTGAGATTTGAATTTATTTATAACCATAACTGATCATGCATAACATTACTTAAATCTATTGTCTGATAAAGAGTTGATGGGTAAATACAATAGTTATTAAATACAATATAATTAATGATGTTTTGAGTGTTGCACGAAGGCTAAATGCAAATCTATGACTATGTTTGTCCGATATTTTAACTTTCAATACGATCTTATTTGACACGTGAGAGAAAACAATTTCTTGACACAGAAAAGATCTATGTTGCTTAAAAGCTTATATACTTAGCTCAGGTAATTTTGAATTTGTTGGTTTGAAAACTAACATCATGGTTCTAGCTTGCCTAGAAGCTGCGAAGTGAGGATCATTGTCTAAGAATGCTTTTTTGCCATATACTTTCCCAGCCATAAAGTAAATCGGAAAAAAATAACTATTATTTAGGAGATAAAACTAGTCAAATCAAATGTAGCCTGAACGTAATATGTTTCCGCCCAGTGGTCAGTGACATCCACGTTTAAACAGGTATTTAAAATATATCGTGGTTCCGTGCTTATCAAATAATGGTCACGTATTCTCGAAATGGTAAGTTCTTATGATATAGCAATGATTGTTCAAGCATTTCAGCTGCCCTTAAAGGAATCTCTCCATCCACAAATAACAACGGGAAAGCTGCTGCAAAAACCTGTGCTTTGAAGTTGGTTTCAAGCAAAGTCAGCCAACTATCCTATTCACACAAGTTTGAGTTTATTGGCTGCCTGCACATTACTGGGGCTAAACAGCAAAGGTGTAAACAACATTTTCATTAAATTGTATTTGATACCCCAGTAATTAATTGCCCAAACATAAGTGGAAGTGACGTTGTTTTACTCCTGTGTAAGGCATTGAAGTATGAAATGAAAAATAGACCCTCTCCTTCAATAGTGTAGTTTGTAGATAATCCCAAAAAGTAGACAATTTTATCTTGTGATACATATGTGTATGGTATATTATTCTATAAATAGTTCGAATCCATGACATAAACTCCACATAAAAAAACATTTCAACATAACCCCACCTGTGACTAACTGGGTCAAGTGGCAGCAGTTATAGGGGACGTATAGATAACACAGTAGTTCCCGTTTAAGTGGACATAACTCTGCCTGCATGTTTTAAGGTATATCTTCATAACTACTGATTTTGTATAATGTTAGTTGTGTTTATCTTGATGTTTATTCAATTATCTTTAAAATGATATGAGTGCGGTGGCAATAAAATGCAAGTTTTCATAAATCATATGCAAAAGTTTTTGATCGTGAAAATCAAATGTAAATGCTAGTTTAAATGCAATATTTTCAACTGCATTTGAACCTAAGTCAGTTACTCATGTCATTACGCCTTCCTTTGTGGACATTTCATTTCTCCTGTACTGTCTTTTTAATATTCTTTTATGAGTTTATTTGAAAGTAAAATGTATCTGGTATCTACTCTACAATGGCTCGCATATATTGATATCGACAACTAAGTACTTGTATGAGGACAACACTATGTCTAATACATTCTCTCCTCTGGTTGGTTCGAGCACTTGTTGAGAAAGGAAACTATTTTGCATTAAAACTAAATATATTTGGTCCTGACTGCACACACTTTGTAGACGTTTCCATTGTTTAAAATACCCCATAATAATACAGTCCTTGTGTTGAAACAAGCACATTTGTGGCCATCTTAAAAACAGTTTCCCAGACTGTTCTCTGCCGACTTATTTAATTATACTAGAAATTGGAACATTTATGAAGAATCATGACTTAATGTTACCCTGTTCGAAACCACTGTGATAATGTAAAATTGTGGGAACGTTTATTCGTGGTATCTTTGTTTATCCTCCAGTTTTCTGCAACTCTGTGAGTCTGCCTGCGAATCTAGTTGAAACTGATGCAACTTGCACATTGTGAACAGATTACAGCAGGTTCTCTAAGAAAGTTACTGCATCTTTCCACTTATATGCAGACAATTTCTCATGTTCATAATATCATACATAAAGTTTGTTTTATTGAATTCCATTATATAATATTCTCTACACATGTAAATGTAAATTCCATACAACTGTGTTAATAAATAACTACACTGAACTTGATATCAACACAATATTTGATGACAAGATTTAAATCTGTATCTAAGCACTTTTCCAAATGCCCAATATGTTTGAATCCCCATATTCAGTATACTGGTCACCTGGCTATTAGGACCACTTCTGTTCACCAGCCTGGTAGGTGTCCACATTACCAAGGTTCCGCTCTAGAAGTAAACAGGCAAGTGTAGCTGCAAAGTCCATTACCTGTGTGGTGAGTATGTTGTGTAGTAAGCCACGCCATCTTGAATTGCGACACCCCAAGGATTGCCAGTTGTGTTGTGGACCTGGCGCCTCTCACCGCCCATGTAGTTGGAACATTCTATTCGTTTCCGGCCTATAACACAAATAGTTTACAAACAGAAATACAGTTTGTATTTAGAGAATTGGACATCAGGTTGAAAATGAATAAAAGCCATTATGATGTTGACAAACTGAAGGACCCACACTTGAAAAAACCCATTTTAACCTTTATGTAAAATAACAAATCTAAAGGATGATGAAGACAACGGAATTAATGAGAAGTGGTGCAGGGTTTTAGGTGCCAAGATGATTAATAAGCTAGCAGGGAGGCGAAGAGTTGTATATATATATATATATATATATATATATATATATATATATATATATGTGTGTGTGTGTGTGTGTGTGTGTGTGTGTGTGTGTGTGTGTGTGTGTGTGTGTGTGTGTGTGTGTGTGTGTGTGTGTGACGTGTTCTAACGAAATGAGTCGTATGTCAGCGAACTTGATTTCGAGAAAACACCGCATAAACATGCAACGATGAATTTCGACGATTTTGACTTTTTGTCACCAAAGTATACTTTGGTATCTTTTTTGTCAATTGGCAATGCTTATTTCTCGTTTATATTATTATTTAGTACATTTTATAGCCTTTTTAGACACACTACGTAACATTTCACGCATGAATTTCGTAAAACAGAAACGATAAATCGCACTAGTTCATGTCACATTCTTTGGGGTTTCCCTCAACGCATGGCGGACTTATTTGGTACGACAGGAAAGCCATGGACGCCCTCTTTCGGATTCTTGTAGTAGAAATCCCCACTGACGTCAGTGTAAGCCAATGGCAGCGCTTAATGCGAGAGGCCTATCTGTGAATAAACGTCACTAGACTCCGTGAGGAGTTGACAGCGGGGCCCTGATTGGTTTAGAGCTGTGCGCGCAGGCGCAGTGCGCTCTCGCTAGCCGTAAACAACGTGGAATTGATCGGGTCGCTGCTACAAAACATTGCTAAATACTCGGATTATGTTGTAATAATTTCAGTAAACAGTTAGCATGATATATATTCGACAGCGAACATGCCTTGGTAGTTTATTTCGAATGCATCAAATGGAGTAATAGAATCAAAACGGCCGATTTTGGATCGAAAATGTACTCGACTGTGTGCTTATGTGACCGCGAACTTCAAATGCGTTTTTCTCCGTTTGAAACGTTCTACCCTATTCAGCCTCCAATAACTTTGGCTGTGTGTGAGATATCTCCATAATTTTTACACCGTTGGAAAGATTAATACATCTTCTTTCCAATGGTGTGACTAACTCAATTTTTGTTGTTGTTGACATACGACTCATTTCGTTAGAACACGTCACAAAATATATATATATATATATATATATATATATATATATATATATATATATATATATATATATATATATATATTTTATATATATTATAAATATATATATATATATATATATATATATATATATATATTATATATATATTAATATAAAATATATATATATATATATATATATATATATATATATATATATATATATATATATATATATATATATATATATATATATATGTCTTGCATAAGTTTAATAGAAATAGCTACGTAGTACTTACTATAGTCAGTCCAAAAGATTCTGTTGGTGCAGGAGTCTATGTCCAGCCCGACGACATTAACCATATCTGACACAATCGGTGTGACGTTGGTTCCATCTAGGTTGGCCTTGTTAACACGAGTTGGGATATATGTCGCAAAAAACAGCAACCTAAAAGTTATAAAAAAAACAGTTAATAACAGTACAAGTTAACATTCAGTTTGTTATGAATGAGTATTCTTAATATAAACTTCATAAATATGTAAATGCACATACCAAATATTTAATCAGCACATCATGTAGCAATACTAATTATACAACTCTGTTCATAAACTATGATATATAACACAATACATAATTACTCTTGTTGAGAGAGAACATCAATAGCAACATTCGTGTGATGAGTGCAAGTAAGACAATACATTAACATCTTTAATGTAGCATATCACACACAACTAATGTTATACTATGAAACTATATATGGTTATCAATCTCAATAAATTGAATATACGTATTTATTACAGCAGATATGTCGCACTGCGTGAATATTTTACCTTCTGTTGAGATCCACAGCCAAACCGTTTGGATGGCCTACACAGTTGATGAGTGTTCTTTTCCCAGTGCCGTCCAAACTGGTCACATAAATCTTTCCGTCACTGTATACTGAGATGTACAGTTTGTCTCCTTCTGGGTTAACAACGAGTCCCTCTACATTACCATCTACAGATAACACAAAACAAAGATGTCACATTATAACTTATCCACATAAACAGTTGTTCATATTAAGTGTCATTATTTATGACATACTGTTTAACGTCTGAATATAGAATCATATATGTGTCTACACCTGAACACTATAAACTCAAATAATAATATTATCATTATCATCATTATCAGCTTATTATTATTATTATCAGCTTAGACACTCACGCTAAACATGGCAAGATATACAAGTATTAGCTTAGCTGATCAATAAAACAAGTAATTTGTTAAAAGACAATTACTAGCATGACATAATATGTGAACGTATACTAACTAGTGTGTACTAATAAACTTAATTATTATATCCTTTAGTGACAATAATGTTTTGCAAACATGCTCACAGACACACACTGACATCCACACACACACACGCACACACGCACACACGCACACACTCACACACGCACACACGCACACACGCACACACGCACACACGCACACACGCACACACGCACACACGCACACACGCACACACGCACACACGCACACACGCACACACGCACACACGCACACACGCACACACGCCACACACGCACACACGCACACGCACACACGCACACACGCACACACGCACACACGCACACACGCACACACGCACACACGCACACACGCACACACGCACACACGCACACACGCACACACGCACACACGCACACACGCACACACGCACACACGCACACACGCACACACGCACACACGCACACACGCACACACGCACACACGCACACACGCACACACGCACACACGCACACACCACACACGCACACACGCACACACGCACACACGCACACACGCACACACGCACACACGCACACACGCACACACACGCACACACGCACAACGCACACACGCACACACGCACACACGCACACACGCACACACGCCCCACACACACACACGCACACACGCACACACGCACACACGCACACACGCACACACGCACACACGCACACACGCACACACGCACACACGCACACACGCACACACGCACACACGCACACATGCACACATCCATACATACATCCACACCCACATACACATACACACATACCCATACACACATACCCATACACACATACCCATACACACATCCACACACAACACAAATCCACAAACCCACCCACCCCACCCACCCCCACACACAAACACACACACACACACAATCATACACCCGCATACACATCCATACACACTCAGACACATCCACACCCACACCCACACACACACCTCTACACACTTCGACACACATCTACACCCACATACACAAACCGACACATACACGTACACACACACGCACACGCACACACACATAAACGTACACACACCCAGACACACATTCGCACACATACACATACCCAGACACACACGCATACACACACACCCACCCACACACACCCACACTCAGACACATCCACACCCACACCCACACACACACACCTCTACACACTTCGACACACATCTACACCCACATACACAAACCGACACATACACGTACACACACACACACACACACACACACACACACACACACACGCACGCACGCACACACACACACACACACACACACACACACACACACATACACACATACACATACACACACACATACATACGGACAAACAAAAACCATCACATGTCACATAGTAATTTTAGTAGTTTTGTTAATTTTATAGCACACAGTTTGAGTGCAACTGTATAAATCACTTATAATGTAATAACTTATTTGTCACTTAATATTAATTTCACAATGGCCTCAATATGTTCACATTTCTCGGTTTCAACTACCGGACTATACATTTGTTCACACAGTCATGGATTATAAATATTATAAACAAAGAGATGATATGGCTTTATATGCCCAGAATGGTCACAATTGTTCCATTATATTGAGTAAATCAACAGTTGTAAAGAATACATTTGAATGTATCACTAGAGTAAAAATTGGCCAACAATAGACATGTCTTCATTGTCTGTGCATATAGAGCTCCTGGATTTCGCATATTTGTCTTTTCTGATAACATTGACACGCATTTAATCAAATCACAGATAACAAAACTATATTCATGTGTTGCAACTTTAACACAGACCTACTGATACATGGTTCGAATCACGCAACGAAAATATATGGATATGATGTTTAGCCTTGGCCATGTAACCACTAATTACTATACCTACATACATTTGTATTGCGTCAACAACAGTATTGATAATATGTCTACCATTGGTATTGATAGCAATATTACGAGTGGGTTATATGTCACTGATATACGTGACCACTGGCCTGCGTTTGACGTGTGTAAGTCAGACGGTAGATGACATAGTCGCAGTTGTTCAACTACATACAGATATAAGTTATATGGGGGCTGAAATGTTTGAATTACCGTTTCCCAAAACATACGAAAACACCACTCAGAGGATCTATGAACATTACTTCATGAACACAAAGCCACAGTGTATTTGTTTCAAACTTGGACATCATTAGCCAGTGGGCACTGCCACATTACATTCAAGCTGCATTTGTTTTAAGATGTTCCGCTCCTATCTACCCAATGTTGTATTATTTCTGATTTACTTAATCAATAGACATGTTTGTGCGATAACATTAATATGGAGTGATATTATATAAGGTTGGCTTATATTGTTAACCAACTAATTTGTATGTGTGTTCAAAGTAAAAGGAGAAATTATATTATAACAATTTACAAAGAGTGAATGACTTTCAAACATTTCACTACTAGTCGATGCCTCAAATATAAATAAAATGCCCACGCGCAAATTCATATGCATTTTGTCAGTGAAATGGACTTTATTTTCGACCAAACTAAAATAAACGAAGTTGTGCATATGTACAAAATGTTTAAAACAAAATATACTATGGCTATAAATGGTATGATTTTATGTGATGACAATGGTTTTTCAAGTGTCTCAGCCCCGCTTTAAGCGCTGATAATATCTTTGGTAAAATATAAAAATCCCATGTAAGATGAAAATTACTAAAATAATACGTGTACATAAATCTGACGAAAAATTGGCCAAGAAGCCGTGAAGTCCTTTGGACTATATTTATAGTAAGTTAGTAATTATGAATGAAATGTGTTTTGATGAATAATAGCCACCGCCTAGTCTCTTCACCGTAATCACATGATTGACATTTATTCTGGTTATTCGTTTGAGATTACAAGAAACAAGCAACATTGTTTGAATACAGCAGACAATATTAATAAAGTGTATATCATTCCATTCTATAAATGTCCAGAATATTACGTTTTAAGCGTGTCACTCACAGGTAATAAAACATATTGTGTAATCACAACATCACACCATGTTAAAGATAATTAAACAAACACCAAAATATACACAGCTTACGCTTTGATAATTAGTATTTTTGAAGATATAATTTAAAACATGTAGGCAACTGTCCTTTTCTACAGGGATATACTGGGTTACTGAAAGTGTTAGTCAAGGTGCCCCATCAACAATAGAAAGCTGGGAAAGTCCGTCACCGCTGCTTTGCATGAGAGCAGCTAAAATTCAAGGCATTCTTTTAACATTGTGTTTTTGGGAGGCCCTTGGGAAAGACTAGTCAACCACACATATCGTATGTATAATGAAAATATACCAGTTGTTAAGACTTAGAGGACCCTAGATGGTTTAACAATAATGAGTCAGTCAGATTAATATTTCATATGTACAGTGACAGTAGCATAAGAATCGTCAATGAATAATTTAAAGAAAAATCTTCAATGGTTTCTGAAATCTGCGAGATAATGGTTTAGTTGCGGACGGTGCACCCAGAATGATGCCATAAGTCCGCTGGACCTTCGACTCAAAGGACTAGAGGTACTCACTACTATTTTATTCACCGCTGATGTGCATTGTAATAGCATTGCATAAGCCTGGGGTAATAGTAATATGTAATAGTAAAGATTACAAATGTTGAAGTATTAATTGTAATAGTAATAGGTTGAACTAGAACACAATGTAATAGTAAACGTAAACGTAAGAGGAAGCAATGTGGTAGTAATTGTAATAGTAATAGGTTGAACTAGAACACAATGTAATAGTAAACGTAATCGTAAGAGGAAGCAATGTGGTAGTAATTGTAATAGTAATAGGTTGAACTAGAACACAATGTAATAGTAAACGTAAACGTAAGAGGAAGCAATGTGGTAGTAATTGTAATAGTAACAGGTTGAACTAGAACACAATGTAATAGTAAACGTAAACGTAAGAGGAAGCAATGTGGTAGTAATTGTAATAGTAATAGGTTGAACTAGAACACAATGTAATAGTAAACGTAAACGTAAGAGGAAGCAATGTGGTAGTAATTGACCTTCAGCTAATGTTTTATGTTACCTCAAATACCCATACTTTGACTTCGAAGGAATCTAAACGTTTAAGTAATACTGGCTGCCTTTGCGTTAGAGCTTCATCTTACCGCCTAAAATATCAAATATGCTATGATACAACACAATTATTCACATGAAAAAGTAAGTACCACTAGTTTTTCCAGGTTTTATCAACTTCATCAAGTTCATTCATGAAGTTTTACCCTAAAATTGCATGACCGTTTAGACAGCAAGAGAGGTCAGTGTGACAGCAGAGACTAGAGATTAAATCTTGGTTTTCACTGCTTTGAAGCTAGTTCTGTCAAGTGTTACATTGCCACCTATGTTGCCATTATTCACCCATTCCAAGCAAGCATGTGGCTTTAGTGACTGCCCACAATGTGCTCAAAGTTGTGCCTGAACTAACTGGGTGTGAAATACATCATTTGTAACTGAGCCACCATGCACCAATTAGTACAGCAAATGAGATGTGGGCTTAATTATACTGTAATATAGTCCACCAATTTATGAGGCTTTGCTAAATGACTACTGCTTTTGTCCTCATCCCAATATGAAATTGACGTTATAATCTTCTGAAGGTACTTGATATTTCAAATATTACCTATGTATGTGTGAGCTATAAAATAAAAGATTATATATATATATATATATATATATATATATATATATATATATATATATATATATATATATATCACCATATCTCGCATCACCATATCTATTATTTGTTAATAACACTACTGGGTGTTTCATAAAAGAAAACACCACACCATCTGATCTATAACACAACTCAACTTACCGAAGATGATCTTCTGATTGGAGCCGTCGAATCTGACCCGTGTCACCGTATGTTTTCCTGGGTCACTCCAGTACACATAGCCATACACTTCGTCCACTGTGACAGCTCTAATGTAATCTACAATCATATATTATAGCAGTTAGCAAATGACACGTGTTCAGTGTTCACAATAGAGTAGTAGTAGTAGTAGTATTAGTAGTAGTAGTAGTAGTAGTAGTAGTAGTAGTAGTAGTAGTAGTAGTAGTAGTAGTAGTAGTAGTAGTAATAGTAGTAGTAGTAGTAGTAGTAGTAGGTAGTATAGTAGTAGTAGTAGTGTAGTAGTATTAGTATTAGTAGTAGTAGTAGTAGTAGTAGTAGTAGTAGTAGTAGTAGTAGTAGTAGTAGTAGATAGTAGTAGTAGTAGTAGTAGTAGTAGTATTAGTAGTAGTAGTAGTAGTAGTAGTAGTAGTATTAGTAGTAGTAGTATTATTATTATTATTAGTAGTAGTAGTAGTAGTAGTAGTAGTAGTAGTAGTAGTAGTAGTAGTAGTAGTAGTAGTAGTAGTAGTAGTAGTAGTAGTAGTAGTAGTATTAGTAGTAGTAGTAGTAGTAGTAGTAGTAGTAGTAGTAGTAGTAGTAGGTAATAGTAGTAGTAGTAGTAGTAGTAGTAGTAGTAGTAGTAGTAGTAGTAGTAGTAGTAGTATTAGTAGTATTAGTAGTATTAGTAGTAGAAGTAGTAGTAGTAGTAGTAGTAGTAGTAGTAGTAGTAGTAGTAGTAGTAGTAGTAGTAGTAGTAGTAATAGTAGTAATAATAATTTTTCATTTGTAAAGCGCCGTATATCCGGAAAACGTTCCGCTCACAGGCGCATAAAGACATTGTAACATATACATATTTAAAATATTCATAATCATTTTAAACTTGCACGTAACGACGAAATGTTAAATGATAATAAATGGATATTCTAAAAATCCTAGTCCATAAGCTAAACTTATCAGCAATAAATAGACAAAATAAAATAATAAATAAATAATAACATATATTAATAACTTAATAATAAAGTAAGTAAATAAGTGCAAAACTATAATTACAGTTAAAATAAATTCATTATAAAATGCCGTACAAGTAGTTTACAAATGCGGCCTTAAAAAGATGTGTTTTAAAGTTGGACTTAAAAAGTTCAAGAAAGTCTATTAGGCGCAGACTGTTCGGTAGATCGTTCCACAGGCGCGGAGCCGTCACTGAAAAGCCCCCCCGACCATAGCGTTCTAAATTGTGGCGTGGTACTCTCAGGAGACGGCTTCCGGCGGAGCGAAGCTGGCGACCCGGCGTATAATTATTCCGTAATCATGTCAGCGATGTATTCTGGAGCTAGGTCGTGCATCGCTCGGAAGGTCAAAACCAGTATGTTGTATGTTATGCGCCATGGAAACGGCAGCCAGTGTAGCGCTATCAACACTGGCGTGATGTGGAGGTGGGCTGCTGCGCCGCCGAATTTTGCACTCGTTGCAGTTTCTGCAACAATCGTCCATTGATGCCACATAACACTGCATTTCCGTAGACTAGCTTCGATGTCACTAGACCGTGAACGATTGTTTTGCACGCATCAATGGTTAGACAGTTAGGCGTATCTTGGCGATGTTGTGCAGTTGGAAGTAGGCAGTCTGACATGTACGCGGAACTTACATCGACATGTCCATTCCGCTGTCCAGGAAAATGCCGATGTCCCGTACTGTCGGCTGAGGCGCAGGTGGCCTTTACGGGCGTTGAAAACAATTGTTTCGGTCTTGGTCTCATTCAGCAGCAGTTGGTGGCTCGTCATCCAACGCTTGATGTCGGTGATGCATGCTTCGATTCGGCAAGTAGCAATACCTGCGCCACAAGGCTGCTTTCGAGGGAAGTCAACACAAAGTTGAGTGTCATCGGCATACATATGGCATTTCAAGTGGTGTCTAGCGAATATGGCAGTGAGTGGCATGCAGTAGATGGTAAACAGTAACGGACCAAGTACCGATCACAGTTCAGTTGTTGTCGGCGAGAAATGGCATCCTGAATCTTAACAGCAAGTGTTCTATCCGACAAGTAGGATGCTATCCACGCCAGGGCTGATTCACAAATGCCGATGGATTTTATTTGTTTCAATAGTATACCGTGGTCCACAGTGTCAAAGGCGGCAGTAAAGATCAAGGAGGACGAGTATCACTCCCTTTCTATAGTCGAGTGCCTGCATGATGTCATCGTGAATACGCACGAGTGCTGTTTCGGTGCTGTGGTGCGGACGATACGCGCTCTGGAACGGGTCTAGCAGTTTATTTTCGTCAATGTAGCGTCGAAGGTCACGCGACATTTCTCTCTAACAATTTTGAGACAAAGCTGAGATTTGATATATAGCGGTTATTCTTGATGTTATTTGCGTCCAGACCTGTCTTCTTGGGCAAGGGAGTGACCAGCGCATGCTTCATTTCAGCTGGTACAGTTGCATATTTTAATGACATATTGATGATATTCGCTAGCATTGGTGCAATGTTTGTTTTTAACAGTGTCGTCGCCCTATGATCTAGAGCGCAAGATTTTGAAGGGCTTTTTTCACGAGTCGAACAATAGCAGCGGCGGTTGTGGGTGTGAATGTTGACAGAGTACAATGGTGATGGTGATTGTTGTCAACTGGCAGCACAGGTGGTGGGACGTCATGATGATACATTGTACTGCGGACATTCATAATTGTTTTCGGAGAAATGTACTCAAAAATGTTCCGCCAAATCCTCATGAAAGTCGTTGCATTCGGGTAGCACTGGTGGTTGTTTGATCTCATTCGTTATTCGGTACATTGCCTTCACGTCACAGGCAGACTCGTGTATTTTCTCACAGAAAAACGAAGATTTAGCAGCTACTAACTGTTCTTTGTACACGGCTCGCAAACTCGTGTAAATGTCTCTATGCACTAGTAAACGTGTCTGTCGCCACCGCCTTTCAGCTCGCCGGAGTTGTCGCTTCGCATCTGATAACTCACTGTTGTACCACGGTGTCTTGGGTCGGATGATGATAACACGAGTGAAAGTTGTGCGTGTGAGTCAATCAACCCAGCAATGGTAGAGTTGTACTGCGTGGAGAGTTCATCGACGCCATCAGTGGGGTTATTAAACAGGTCTGAGTTTCTGAGGTCAGACACTAGTTTGGCGTTATCAATGGTCGTATGTTTACTATATCTGATCTATCTTCGCGTTCGTTTTGGTTTTCCTGTAACGAGATCGTTCGGATAACGTGGTGATCTGTTAACAACGTTTCAACGGATGTAGAAGATATTATGTTATGAATATTTCGCGGAATGACGAGGTCGAGGATATGATCACCAACATGTGTCGGTTCTCTCACGTGTTGTTTAAAATCAGCCTCTTGAAGGAGTTCAGTCAAGTTGCGAGTATTACTGGTTCTATCGTCACCGTAGTGCACATTGAAATCTCCCAATATTACACAATCGGTTTGGTGTGTGGCACAACGTTCAAGCAAGTACTGAATTTATCGATGAAAGTTTGAAATGATACAGATTTCCGGCCGATCGAAGGAGGTCGATATACCGTCACGATTCGTATGACATATCCCGCTTTGCAAACGCATCGATGAGCACAACGACGACTTATACAGGACGCCTACTCCACCGGCCCGTCTTTTGGTACGCGGAAGGTGACGGAAATTATACCCCTCCAGAGTGAGGGCATTTATGAGCACAGTATCACTGGTCGAGAGCCATGTCTCAGTTATGCATACGATTTCGAGGTCATGATCGACGATATAATCGCAAATAAAAGCTGCCTTGTTGCGCACTGACCGACTGTTGATCAACGCCAATGCAGTTGTTTTCGTAATCGCCGCGCCCGTCACTGCTGTCGCCGGATGTGTCGTTACTGCCGCCGCTGGTGTTTCTGCCGTATATTCTGCTGTTGACGCTGTCGCTACTGACGTTATCGCTGTTGAAGCTGTCGCTAGTGACGTTATCGCTGTGGACGCTGTCGCTACTGACGTTATCGCTGTTGAAGCTGTCGCTAGTGACGTTATCGCTGTGGACGCTGTCGCTACTGATGTTATCGCTGTTGACGCTGTCGCTACTGACGTTATCGCTGTTGACGCTGTTGACGCTGTCGACGCTGTCGCTACTGACGTTATCGCTGTTGACGCTGTCGCTGCTGACGCTATCGCTGCTAACGTTGTCGCTGTTGACGCTAAGGCTACTGAAGTTATCGCTGTTGACGCTGTCGCTGTTGATGCTGTCGCTGTTGACGCTGTCGCTACTGACGTTATCGCTGTTGAAGCTGTCGCTGTCGCTGCTGACGCTGTCGCTGTTAACACTGTCGCTGTCGACGCTATCGCTGCTGACGCTGTCAGTGTTGACACTGTCGCTGTTGACGCTTTCGCTGCTGACACTGTCGCAGCTGAGGCTGTCGTTGTTGACGCTGCTGTTGTCGCTGTCGCTGTTGCGGATGTTGTCGCTGTTGACGCTGTCGCTTCCGTTGCTGCTGTCGCTGTTGACTCTGTCGCTGTTGACGCTATCGCGGCTGACGCTGTCGTTGCTGACGCTGTCGCTGGTGAGATTTCGCAAGTTAATCGTTTAACGGTGATAATATTATTGTTGTTAACGCCGCGTTGGTGGAAAGTTGGTCTAAAACCGGGTCGATGCCCAATCACTGGACGTATTGTTCGTTGGCGATTGCAGTCGCCTTGTTACAGGCGAATAGTTACTGCCGTGTGTACGTCACCGTAGGTACAGGTAGACACACACACACACACACACACACACACACACACACACACACACACACACACACACACACACACACACACACACACACACACACACACACAAAACACACACACACACACACACACACACACACACACACACACACACACAAACGATGTCCGAATCTCACCGTATAGCAGTCGTAGAAATAAGTAAAATCCGATATTAAACAAAGAGCAAATAAATAGCTGCCCCAGCGGCGCTTCATCACATGGCATGATGGTCTCTCTACCAAATTGCTAAAAATGCTTGAATCTGCAGTAACAAAATCTGTAACTCTATTATCAAATCAAGTATTAACAACAGGAATCTTCTCGGATAAACTAAAAATTGCGAAGGTAATTCTAATTTATAAAAGGTGAGCTAACTACTATCAGTTATTATTGGCATATATCTCTTCTACCAGCTGTTTCAAACGTTTTGTACAGATATTTTTTGACCAATTATAATCCTATTTTAAAATACTTAGACGTTATTTGACCATTGGTGTGGTTTCTGACCTAAACATTCACCATAGTATGTAGCATTACAATGAATTGATAGAATAAGAACACAACTGGATGAGTATGAAATACCCATTATTGTTTATGTGGATCTTTCCAAAGCCTTTGATAACATTGATTTCTTCATTATAGTTTACAAATTGAAATATTATGGTATACTTTGTACAAATTTAACAAATTGTAGACAATAAAATTATATGGAACTTTACAATATAAAATTAAATATGTTATACATACCAATAGGTGTACCACAAGGCTCAATCTTAGGACCCCCATTAAAAATGTGTTTGCACAAGCCAGCAAAATGTCCAATTTAATCAGTTATGCTAATGACACAACTCTATCAAATACATTAAATATTTTCTGTGATAATATAAATGACGACAAATTAAAATCTTTCGTAAATTATGAACTTCATAAAATAAATGAATGGCTTGTAATAAATAAATTATTACTAAACAAAGCTAAATCTAAATACATGCTATTTCAAAAAAGCAAAGAACATATACAAACGTTTTCTTTGATCAATGCAAATGTTGAACAAGTCAAGGTATTCATTCTTTGGGTTTAATTATACATAGAAATCTAAACTGGAAACACACTGAAACAAATAACAGATGATTGTTCTAAACAAATTGGTTTTTTAAACAAACTGAAATATGTGTTACCTCTCATATTTTATTTAAAAATAATTTCTTAATAGTGCCACACATTAATTATTATATGTCCCAAAAACTCAACTTGTTAAAAGTAGATGACATCCTTATGTTACAACAATTAAAATGTTATTATCAATATCTACACAAAGACCTGCCAGTTTATTTACAAAACTGAAAAAAATATGTTTAACTAGAATGTACATAATAACGATATGAGAGTCAAAAGTAAAATATACACTTACAACAGTAAGGATGATTTTGCAAAGAAATGCCTGAGTCTTAATCTTCCACTTTCACTAAATGACATTCCACATACAGTTTAATAAACTTTACTGTCAAACATTACCTTTTACAGAATTATCAAGTAATACGTACAAGGCAAAACTGCTATATATGTTTGCAAAATTAAGAACAAACAACCACCTGTTAACTCCATTCAACTTCATACAAAAGATAAATATTTAATATGTTTGGGATTAATTTGATTTAGGTGATATATCTGCTATGTTAACTTTTTGTACATAAATTAATGTATAATTTGTATTATGTTTGACATGAATATAATTTATTATATTAAGTACATGTTGAACAAAAGGATTTTTTCTTCTATTTCCTTATTCTTTCTTAGGTGTGATTCCAGTGGGTTGATCACGTGCCACACAGACGACGTTGAAGCCGGGCACATAGTGTGGTGTATTTGTTAACATGTGACATTTAAGAAAAACCAGACTAGAGCACAAACCACAACCAGGATACGACACTCAACAAAGGGCTGTGCACTGTTGTTACATTGACCAGTCTTCGTAAATAATGCATTAAATAACCAGTCATATAAACCTTTGTTCACCATAATGTGAATACAAATGGATTATTCTGTGGAACTCTTTTAGCCCATATAGTATGTTCCCCATGTACATCTTGGTAAATTAGATCATTGTCAACTTGTCAAGCACATAGCTATTGTGGCATGTTACTTACGTCCTCCAGTGATGAATTGTCTTGTTATCTCATATCTCCCGGACGGCATCATTTCCAACACGTGTATCTTTGCGTTTTCAACAACAAGCAGAGTTCCACGACTGAAGCCACCAGCACCTGATACCGAAAGAAATAACAATAGCCACTTATGAATTTCAGTAGAATATAATTGTATACCAATGAACGTTAATTAAGTAACTACTGTAATGTATTTTCATTGTATAATGTATGCCAGTCTTTCATCACATAGTCGCTTGAGGGTTAACAGGGTTACCATTCCAGAGGTAAGGCAAGAGGCACATCGTTATCGGGGGCCGGTTTCATAGAGCTTACTTACGACGTCGTAGCGAGCGATAATTCGTCGAAAGCCTAAAACGTCGCAAAGTTAGGCTAGTTGTGTCTGCTCCATAGATGCACTTAGACGGCACCATGTATTTCGTTCAGGACTTCACTTCTGTGAAATACTAAACCACCCCCAGCCAGCTATAGACGCCGACCCCTCACCAACGCCAGATAACCTCAACATCGACACCAGACCCCCAATATAAGCTGAAGTCTAAAACGCCATCAAAGCTATGAAGAGTGTAACATCCCCAGGCATAGACTCCGTTCATGTTGAAATGTTGAAGGCCGACCCCAGAACAGCTACCAGAGTCCTGATTGAATTGTCCTAGTCCATTTGGGACAAAGAGACTATCCCAAGTGACTGGGTTAAAGGACTCATTATAAAGCTCCCAACTCGCACTTGCTCTTGTTCCATCCCCAGCAAAGTTTTCTGAAGAATCCTTCTTGGAAGAATCAATACATCTATTGACAAGAAGCTGAGGCAAGAACAAGCGGGATTCCGGAAGAGAAGAGGTTGCACTGATCAGATCTTTGCATTGAGAAACATCATAGAGCAAACTCTAGAATGGAACTGCCCACTGTATATCAACTTCATCGATTTCAAAAAGGCCTTTGACAGTATCCACCATGACACCCTACGGAAAATCCTAAGATCCTATGGAGTACCTCTAAAGATTGTTGCACTGCCAGAGACGTTTTAGAACCACTTCGAATGCAGCGTCATCCTCTGAGTGTTTCCCAGTGATATCTGGTGTTAGACAGGGATATGTCCTCTCGCCCATGTGTAAGCTGCAAGTCCACACACAAACCAGCAAAATATGAACGTTTAGCTTTTTAGGGAGGTCTTGATGTGACCTTATAAAAGAACAGACAGCTAAAGTTATCTTGTGTACAGTGACAATACCCTAAGATATATAGGACTATGCAAAATTATAGAGAACACGTTACGGAATAATCTTTAGAAAACAATGTGGACATGTAGCTTTTTATACTTGGGGTGCCCTTAGAAACACTGAATCAACAGAAATGTCTTGTGTACTACGGAAATACGTATTCGTGGTGCTGCAAGTAATGACCCGCCAGCTCGTATTTACACTGACATCACAGCATTGACAGATGCAGCTGAGGCAATTCGAGTGTCGACACATGTAAGAATTAAATATATATTCCACCCTGCTTAATTTTTCCAAAGTCTATGACAAAGTCTTTCATAAACGCCTTTTACTAAATTTAGCCTTTTATGGAATAACTGGAAACACCAAAAACTAGATTAAATCATTTTAATTCGCATCGAAAACAGAGTTTCAGTCAAGGGCGCCCTGCCGGACAATACATGTGCATGATGTGCTACATCTGGAGTACCACAGTGCTCAGTCCTAGGACAAGTTCTATTTAATTTCTACTATACATAAGTTACATAAACAACAACATTCAATCTTCTTTACAACTCTTTGTTGATGAGAGCATCATGTCACAAAATCACATCTTAAACTAATAGCAATATCCTCCATTCTGATGTTTCCAGCACTCGGCAAGGTTCTATTAACATACTCAAATGGATACGTTTTACCTGTCTTCTACAATATGCTAATTTGTCTGTACTTTGTACACACATGCGCATACACACAAATGTACATACACAGTAAGGATCGGACGAACCTGGAATTTCGTCCGAATCAAATACCGATTCGAATATCCTTGACATTTTGAATACGAATCGAATATCGAATCGAATATGAATATTAAGTAGCTTCAAATTCGATTAGAATATTGAACGGTGTTGGGATCACTGACCTTTACATTAATAAATATATAGCCACGGGTACAAATCCTGGCCGGAGTCGTCGACATCGTGGCCATAAACATCGATATCCTTTTTACTTTCTGATCTAACAATGACTTCTTACAGCCGCCAAACTTATCATCTCATATCTTATGTACATATATGTACACACACTTTACAAAATAAAGTCATTTATATTCCTGTAAAGAATAAAATTAAGAAAACAAACTCGCGCAAAACTCGAAATGATCTACGGGGCTCGGTGATTACTGCAGTAACATCGGTAATTTATGGCAGGCATTAGTGCTGGTTCGATATTCGATATATCGAAGTATCGCGATATTTGCGAAAGTTTGATACCGATATTTAGTGGTATCGCGATACTTCGATATTTTGGGTATCGAACGCCCACTCTTCGATACCTTCGATACCTTCGTCTTCGATACTTTCGATACCTTCGATACCTTCGATACCTTCGATACCTTCGATACCTACGATACCTTCGATACCTTCGATACCTTCGATACCTTCGATACCTACGATACCTACGATACCTTCGATACCTTCGATACCTTCGATACCTTCGATACCTTCGATACCTCGATACCTTCGATACCTTCGATACCTTCGATACCTTCGATACCTTCGATACCTTCGATACCTTCGATACCTTCGATACCTTCGATACCTTCGATACCTTCGATACCTTCGATACCTTCGATACCTTCGATACCTTCGATACCTTCGATACCTTCGATACCTTCGATACCTTCGATACCTTCGATACCTTCGATACTTGACATCGAGTCCATTCGACGACGTCGATGCGAAGACGCAACATCGTTGTTGATGACGACGTTGTTTACGGGAGCTATCACTACAGCGCTTCGCAGCCTAACTTGACTTAGGCGTGGTTGCTTAAAAATATTATATAAAAAATGTGATTTGTTTTCTAAAACTTTATTGTAGAGTTAATCAGTATAATAACTGTTTTCTGTTTGCGATTTTAGCCTAGGTCAGACTTCGCTTAGCCTCGTTATCCAAACCAAGGTTCGTACGTGACGCTCTCGTTTGATGGCACTACCATGCCATCTTTCTCCCTACTTTACTTACGGTTACGCGTACAAAAACACACATCTTATAGCATTTTTATAGAGTGTTTATTGCACGCACTAGTATTTATGAAACTAGTTTAATAATAATATTGTTAATATAAATAATTATTCGAGCGCGATGCGGAGGCTTTGTTTATCCGGGTTCCGTTTGGTGGCGCTGTTTTGTTGTTTGGTGGCGCCACCATTTGCCGTACATGACGCCCACAACCAAGACGAACGACAAGTCGCAACGTTCATCGCTTAATTTGGCATTTTTCCAACAATGAGTGTCTGCTATGCTAGAAACGTCTCAAAGATAGCGGGGGAAATACATCGAATTTGACGAAACATGTCACCAATCAAGAAGCTATCAAAACGTGATGATCAACTTTCGTCGTACGGCATGTCGACGTCGTCGACGTCGTGGACAACGTCGCATTGCCATTGACTCGAGAACGTGTTCTTTCGAAATATTCGACAATGAGGAAGCAGTGGACATCAAGTTACAGTCGAAGCGAATCGCCATCGGTTGCCGAAACTACTAAGTAACTGCGGCCACAGCGTCAAGAAGTGACATATACGACGTGACTGATTAACGATGACGATTCGCTTACTGCATCTTCTGTCACTGTGACACTGGCACTGGCCAAACAGGTTCACCACTGGCAGAGGCAGAGCCAGAGGTAGAGGGAGAAACTGACCTGTTCTTGAAAACAGTTGCAAAAACATTATGGGGCTTGTTATGTATACTTGATAACGTGGACAATTAAGTTTTATATTTAAAAAAATGGTGTTAACTGGGAAGTACAATTGCAATTTTAATTAATATTTTTTCTATTATTAATTAGTGTTATTTTATTGTAATCATCTATACAGTTTTGATGCTAAATCACAATTATTTTTACGATACAATTAATAATAAAAAGTTATAACAGTGACTGCTCAGCTGTGCTGGCAGTGACACTATTATAAGTGATAGGTGTTTTTATATAATAATAACATTTTTTTAATGTTTCATTTGTTTCAGCTGTATTTGTTGATGGTCATTTTAGGAGACACATTGACTTGAAATTAAGCTGCTATATTATAGTGTATATACAAACAGCTGGGGTGAAGTACTGTTATTAATTTAAAATAAATCAGTGCAATTCATTAATTTATTTGTCACTAGGTATTTTATTGCAGTTGTCTTTATTGTTTTAATATTATATTACAGTTACCTTTTAGTTTTACAACAGTAATCAATTATATTGAAACTGTTGTTTGTGTACTTACATAAATTGAAAATTGCATATTAATCATTGTCTGCATGACTATAAAATCACATATTTCCCTACAAGTGAAAATTTTGTGTGTTTCTGTGGCATTAGTCTAAGTGAATAGTAAAGTTTTTTTGGAGATCTATACTGTACTGAATTACACTTATAAGGTAAATTTCGAGTATCGATTAAAAATCAGGTATCGATTGATATCGAAGAATTCTGGTATCGAACCAGTAATATATCGATCGGTTTCAAAGAATTCTGGTATCGAACCAGTAATATATCGATCGGTATCGAAGAATTCTTATATCGAACCAGCACTACTTCTGTTGCATACGGTGCTTCTACTGGGAACTGTGTTCTATGTGAAAATTTGACTTAATTACAACGTAAGTATCGAGTATCGAGTATCGAACAAAATTCAGGTATCGATCGGTATCGAACAAAACCTGGTATCGAACCAGCACTAGCAGGCAAAAATGACCGTCACAAATTCCGGTTTTATGCTAACCCTAAAGTAACCGTAACCCTAACTAACCCTACGCTAACTTCAACTAATCCTAAACTTACCCGAAACCCTAAATTTAAACCTCAACCCGACACTGCTAACAAAAGACCCCTCGACATAATAGGGCCTGCAAGTGGGTCACGATACATGGCGTGACTCTGCGCGACTGGAGCTTATTGGTGACTAAGCGAGACTAATTGGGGACTGGACACAAGAATAATATTCTAACGATGGATGACAGTTGTAGCTTCCGACTGATGAATACTAGGAAAATCAGATAATAAATATCTTGTGTTATACGTTTCTTATCTTAAATGTCCTATTTAATATTGAGTTTACCACACTATCATAGGCATATAGCGATTTACGTAGTGCAGATAATCGACACGATGCTAGGCTGTATGTGTCTTTTACGGGATTTGCGTTTTACATTGCTGTACGTTGTGGTTTCGATAAGCACTTATATCTGACAAGTTGTCTAAATGCCCATAATCATAAGTCATGTATACGTTTGGCCCAAACAGGTTGTATTGCGCGAAAACTGGCACTCTTCATTATTAGTCAAGATCGCCAAACACAAGTACTTAATTGCCGCTATTGCCATGGCAACCACCATAATAATCGATTAAAATTCATGATTTCCGTGATCATTGTCACCGGCAAAATGTTCCACTGCTTCTGCTTGTAATAATCCTTCGGACAATATAACTGAAATACGCTATTTCGGGACAGTTCGATTATTACGACCAAAACAAAACAAAATCCTATATTTTAACATGGAGTATATGGACCTCCTGCCCCCAACTGCCCCCAGCCTCGTTTTCGCGCGCGAGACTTGCACGCCCTATACCGATAATATTACGGTAAGTTACGCGTAGCGGCCACGAAAGGCGACGACACCACGTTGTCGGCGAGTTTTATGCGAGTTTGTTTCGTGAAGTTTATTT
>JAODUO010000144.1:120000-172500 GCA_025642075.2 Ridgeia piscesae
ATCCCACTAGCTCAAAAATTGATTCGATTTTCTAAACATAACTCTTATCGCGGTGATCGTTTTGCATTGTCATCCAGCATTGTTACGTTCACCCCAGCTAAAAAGGATTATTAATAATTAGTTAGTACGACAATTCCCAGGTTGCCATCTGGTGCCGACAGTGATAGAAACTCACAATAAATGCAGCAGAGTATTCAGAAATGCCCAATGGGTAAACCTGACTAATCGTGGTGATCACTTTTGATTTTTGGGTGCTTTGTTTGAAATGGCATTGTCATCCGGCATTACGTTCACCACAACTGAAAAACATCATTAATAATAATTAGTAGTAAGTAGAACTATTACCAGGTTGCTGGGTGGCAGTGACAGTAATAGAAACTCACAAAAGCACTATATGTACCTTGCCTTGCCATCTGGATCACATGTGCATAACAATGGACAGTGTGTATGAGAATAGTTACATACACAGGCAATAATTAAATCCAGGAGAATAGGTGACATGAATATTCCAGCCCATTAGATGTTGATAAGGCAAATTTTGGGAAGATGATTTGTACCTGTTTTCCACCGTAATAGAGGAGCATGTCAAAAATGACTGAAATTTGATTTGTATTTGTGGACGTAAAACATAAAATAAGTGATATATTCAATCGCCAAACACAAGTACTTAATTGCCGCTATTGCCATGGCAACCACCATAATAATCGATTAAAATTCATGATTTCCGTGATCATTGTCACCGGCAAAATGTTCCACTGCTTCTGCTTGTAATAATCCTTCGGACAATATAACTGAAATACGCTATTTCGGGACAGTTCGATTATTACGACCAAAACAAAACAAAATCCTATATTTTAACATGGAGTATATGGACCTCCTGCCCCCAACTGCCCCCAGCCTCGTTTTCGCGCGCGATACTTGCACGCCCTATACCGATAATATTACGGTAAGTTACGCGTAGCGGCCACGAAAGGCGACGACACCACGTTGTCGGCGAGTTTTATGCGAGTTTGTTTCGTGAAGTTTATTTGTTTAAGTAATGGCAGTAATTTTATTGTGTAACCTAGTGTGTATACATGTATGATATGTGACGAGTAGCTTGGCGGTTGTAGTCTTTTTCATAGTCAAGTCAGAAAGTTAAAGATCGCCCGGGACAGATTTTGCTGCGGAGGACATGAAGGAAAATATTCGAGCGATATTCGTTTAATCGAATTTTGAATCGAATCGAATCGAATCGAATCGAATGAATCGAATCGAATCGAATCGAATCGAATCGAATCGAATCGAATCGAATCGAATCGAATCGAATCGAATCGAATCGAATCGAATCGAATCGAATCGAATCGAATCGAATCGAATCGAATCGAATCGAATCGAATCGAATCGAATCGAATCGAATCGAATCGAATCGAATCGAATCGAATCGAATCGAATCGAATCGAATCGAATCGAATCGAATCGAATCGAATCGAATCGAATCGAATCGAATCGAATCGAATCGAATCGAATCGAATCGAATCGAATCGAATCGAATCGAATCGAATCGAATCGAATCGAATCGAATCGAATCGAATCGAATCGAATCGAATCGAATCGAATCGAATCGAATCGAATCGAATCGAATCGAATCGAATCGAATCGAATCGAATCGAATCGAATCGAATCGAATCGAATCGAATCGAATCGAATCGAATCGAATCGAATCGAATCGAATCGAATCGAATCGAATCGAATCGAATCGAATCGAATCGAATCGAATCGAATCGAATCGAATCGAATCGAATCGAATCGAATCGAATCGAATCGAATCGAATCGAATCGAATCGAATCGAATCGAATCGAATCGAATCGAATCGAATCGAATCGAATCGAATCGAATCGAATCGAATCGAATCGAATCGAATCGAATCGAATCGAATCGAATCGAATCGAATCGAATCGAATCGAATCGAATCGAATCGAATCGAATCGAATCGATCGAATCGAATCGAATGTCGAATCGAATAGCGGGAAAACGTTCGAATATTCGAAATTTCGAATACGATTCGAATATTCGTCCCTTCCTTAATACACATTCATAGATATGTACAAAGTCACGCATACACTCACTCACACACACACGCACTCACGCATGCACGCACGCCCGCACGCACGCACACACACAATTACTGGAATAGAAAACCCCACAGGGTTCCTAGGAGCAATGATACACTTCCCTTTCGCGACACCCAATCATCTAAATTCTCATTGTCTGTAAAACAAACAAACAAACATACATACAAACCAAACGACACATTTTCCACCGCATGCGAACGCTGCTTTTCCAAATGGAAAATGGCAGTTTTGAATGATCCAAGATAGCCATTGTAAGGTTCATATTGGGACAGGGACCTCTGTCACTTTCCCCACCAATTGCAACCGTCGTCTATGTATTTTATCAAACATATCAATACAATATTTGTAGTTTGTAAATATGTAACTACTTACCTTCTGAGTTGGTAGCCCAGAAGCAGACCAATGCCAAGATGAGATCTCGGACCAGTCGGCACAGTCGAATAAACCGCACAAGCCGGGTCAGCTTGTTGAAGCGTCGCGTCAACATTCTTGCTCTCAGGACAACTCAACTCCTAATGCGTCGGATGAATATCGCACTGCGATATGTCAATCGACAAACGTTAGTCTTTCATAAAATAATCAATATGCGTCTCGTTCATTAGCTTCTCTGACAAAGCGGGCGCTTGGAGACATGTGGTACATTACATCTGACGACATTGTCACATTATTCATGCGTACCAGTGAACGGGTCCAAAATAAACATTGATTATATGTGGGTGTATTTCACTTCTGTTGTATAACAGCAATCTTTGAACTTGTTTTGGATTGCGATCCAAATTTCAGCCACTGGATAATTTTTCGCAACCAATTCCGTCAAAGCCTGTTCGAGATCTGTGGGCAAACTCATGCGACTTCGAAGAAACGTGTGAAACAGGGATGTTGGTCCCGCATTGTTTGCAGCATAAAACGTAATGGGCGTGTAAGTCTCGCGCGCGAAAACAAGGCTGGGGGCAGTTGGGGGCAAGAAGTCCATATTCTCCATGTTAACATATAGGACTGTTTTTGGTTGTAATAATCGAACTGTTCCCAAATAACGTATTTCAGTTATATTGTCCGAAGGATTATTACAAGCAGAAGCAATGGAACACTTTGCCGGGGACAATGATCACGAAAATTATGAATTTTAATCGATTTAGACAACTTGTTATATATAAGTGCTTATCGAAACCACAACGTACAGCAATGTAAAATGCAAATCCCGTATAAGACAGATATGGCCTAAAATCGTGTCTATTATCTACACTACGTAAATCGCTATATGTCTATGATAGCGTGGTAAACTCAATATTAAATCGGACATTTAAGATAGGTTTAACACAAGATATTGATGGCCTGATTTTCCTAGTATTCATCAGTCGGAAGCTACAACTGTCATCCATCGTTAGAATATTATTCTTGTCATGAATATTATCCATGCCATGCCATGCCATGCCATGCCATGCCATGCCATGCCATGCCATGCCATGCCATGCCATGCCATGCCATGCCATGCCATGCCATGCCATGCCATGCCATGCCATGCCATGCCATGCCATGCCATGCCATGCCATGCCATGCCATGCCATGCCATGCCATGCCATGCCATGCCATGCCATGCCATGCCATGCCATGCCATGCCATGCCATGCCATGCCATGCCATGCCATGCCATGCCATGCCATGCCATGCCATGCCATGCCATGCCATGCCACGCACGCACGCACTCACACACAATTTACCATGGGTAATTGCCTTCCCCAGTCCCCCAAGCATCGCTGGGTAATTCAGCTAGTTTAGGATAATGTTAGTATGCTCATGCGCATAGACGCACTTAGCAGGAATACGTAGAAATGTGTACGTTTCTAATTGAATGGGGAACCTTTTCATTTGTTAAGTGCATTCTAGATTCTGCCCATCCCACTAGCTCAAAAATTGATTCGATTTTCTAAACATAACTCTTATCGCGGTGATCGTTTTGCATTGTCATCCAGCATTGTTACGTTCACCCCAGCTAAAAAGGATTATTAATAATTAGTTAGTACGACAATTCCCAGGTTGCCATCTGGTGCCGACAGTGATAGAAACTCACAATAAATGCAGCAGAGTATTCAGAAATGCCCAATGGGTAAACCTGACTAATCGTGGTGATCACTTTTGATTTTTGGGTGCTTTGTTTGAAATGGCATTGTCATCCGGCATTACGTTCACCACAACTGAAAAACATCATTAATAATAATTAGTAGTAAGTAGAACTATTACCAGGTTGCTGGGTGGCAGTGACAGTAATAGAAACTCACAAAAGCACTATATGTACCTTGCCTTGCCATCTGGATCACATGTGCATAACAATGGACAGTGTGTATGAGAATAGTTACATACACAGGCAATAATTAAATCCAGGAGAATAGGTGACATGAATATTCCAGCCCATTAGATGTTGATAAGGCAAATTTTGGGAAGATGATTTGTACCTGTTTTCCACCGTAATAGAGGAGCATGTCAAAAATGACTGAAATTTGATTTGTATTTGTGGACGTAAAACATAAAATAAGTGATATATTCAATAGATGTATGAAATTATGTACATATCTTGTTTATTTGAATTTTTCTGAGATCTTACCATGAATGCTATATTTATTGTAATTCCCATTGACTACCAGCTTGCGGTGTGGTGTCGATAGTAACAGAAACTCATAATAAATGCAGGGTGTTCAGAAATGCCAAAGGGCAAACCTGGTTGTGATCGCGTTGATCATTTTAGATAATTTTACAAGATGGCCGCTATTTGGTAGACAATGTCTGGGGTGCGGAGGAGCAATGATATTTTAAGCGTCACATTTTAAGAAACTTCTTACAAACGACTGCAATGTCAGGTGCAGTGGCACGCGAAGAGTAAGTACATTGTCTCTACAGTTCGAAACTGATTCGAAGGCCTCTAGCAGCAGAAATTAAAAAGTCTACACAAACCTAAACACTGACTAACCGGCGCATGGCAGCAGGGTATCAAGTATCACCTGCAGCAGTATATTACGCAACATCAGCACAGCACAGACAGCTCCAGCACGGCGTGTAACAATGGCCACAGGCAAGCTAGGAAAACAACTTCGGTCTGCTCATAGCAGCAGTGACAATGACATGTTGGATGTGATAAAGGAAGCGCTTCAGGATGACAATGTCGTAGCCGGCTTGCTTCAGTCGTGACGGAGACCATCGCTACACGACTGAACGCTGTGGACAAGTCGCTGGGTGACAAGGATGGAAACATCAAGCAGGTGGAGGAGCATGTGAAATGAGTTGATGCCCAGTTAGATCACATGGAACAATACAGTAGAAGGTCCTCAGTTCGAGTAACTGGCATTAAGGAACATGATGGCGAAGATCCCGATCAGATGTGGTGACAATGTGCACATGTGTATAGACTTATCGAACACATCAGGCAACTGAATCCTATGTAAGCTGATATACAATATGCCATTTTTTGGCCATGCATACTTTTGTGGTATTTATACAATACATACCATCGTCTTTATATATTGTTTACAAATAATAATAATAATGGTAGTGTATGTCTCCTATACATAGTTTATGCAGATTGCCCCTTCATGAGAGATAGGATACCCATCCTCTGAAATCAGTGCTTTTTATTTATATGTATCTAATAATATGGACTTTCTACAAATAAAAGATTATATATAATATTTTATTTGAAGAAAGTCCAAAATAATTAGATACATACAAATATATAATTAATAATTTAATAAATTTAATGTAACGCCATGTATACTATTACACACATGCAAATCTATAAAATAATAATAACATAATAGTACTAATAAATACTCAGACCTAATGTCAGGATAATTACTGATATTTATTTTTAAACGATATTTCCAGTGGAACGGTTTACAATTCATCAAATAATTTAACATCATATCATTATTTTAATATAATAATTACATAACGCCGAGAATATTGGCCGTTACATGCCATGGGTCAGTGAGGTGTCGTCTTTTCAGCTGCGCGGTATTTGCCGGCGTAGCATAGTGATGTTCTACCTGGCGTCGAGAATATTGGCCGTTACATGCCAGATGTCAGTGAGGTATCGTATTTCTCAGCTGTAAGGTTATTTGCCGGTGTTTCATTTGTATACAGCTGGTTTGCATTTACACACCTGGCGCATGCGCAGAAACGTCAAAATGTAAGCGCGACAGCGTCGTCGGATCGAGGAATACACAAAACCAACCAGAACGCGCGCAAAGTGAACTGAGCGAACTGACCTACATAAAAATATCACGCGCTGTTTTTCTGCTGCATATAAGATTGTTAGAATATAGGTGGAAAAAACTGTATTAGTAGAATAAGAGGGTAAATAGCCGAAAATGCGATATTGTTTCGATTAAGATGCAGTGCTAATAATTATTATCACATGGATTTAAAACATACAATTATTTCCATTTTTATTACATAAATCTTATTTTCGCAATTAATTAATCTCATTTGCTAATAATTGTGACATGCATTTAAAACATATGTTTGCATTTTTATCACACACATTTTATTTTCGCAATTAATTGTGCTCCCTTGCCAATAATTATTACGACATGCTTTTAAAACATTTATTTTCATTTTAACTACATAACTTTATTTTTTTTAATTATTTTTACAGTCATGTCCAATCAATTTCATACAAGTTATACATGAAAATATAAAAGAAATGAAAATAAACAGTAAAACCCTTAAATATAAAATAACGTGCACAAGGCTAGCTTGTAAAGTACAATGTGAACATACAACTGCATTACTTGAAGAAGAAAAATGTAAAGACATTTTTATTCCAAAACAAACAACTAATAATACTAATAATATTAATAATATGTAATAAAATTAATAGACAAGAAAATATATATTGGTAGACATATAATAACATTTACTATAAAATAAATGTATGTGATAAAATTATTAGCACTGCATCATAATCGAAACAATATCGTATTTTCGGCTATTTACCCTCTCATTCTACTAATACATGTTTTCCACCTAGCTTCTAAAGATTTTGTATGCGGCAGAAAAACAGCGCGTAATGTTTTTATATAGGTCAGTTCGCTCAGTTCACTTAGCGCTTGTTTGGTTGGTTTTGTGTATTCCTCGATCCGACGACGCTCTCGCCTGCCAAGTCGCACTGCCCAATGCACGTGGCGCGTGTTTACTTCCAGCAACCAATCGCAACGCAGATAGCATTGCATGCAGTGCCTTAACAAAAAAATTATCCTGAAAGGCGAAGTCGCCAACGGGTCAGCAGGCCTTCACTGAAGAGGTCGCCGTCGCCGTCGCCGTCGCCGTCGCCGTCGCCGTCGCCGTCGCCGTCGCCGTCGCCGTCGCCGTCGCCGTCGCCGTCGCCGTCGCCGTCGCCGTCGCCGTCGCCGTCGCCGTCGCCGTCGCCGTCGCCGTCGCCGTCGCCGTCGCCGTCGCCGTCGCCGTCGCCGTCGCCGTCGCCGTCGCCGTCGCCGTCGCCGTCGCCGTCGCCGTCGCCGTCGCCGTCGCCGTCGCCGTCGCCGTCGCCGTCGCCGTCGCCGTCGCCGTCGCCGTCGCCGTCGCCGTCGCCGTCGCCGTCGCCGTCGCCGTCGCCGTCGCCGTCGCCGTGTAGGTCCACGTCCTCGCGCAGCAAGACCACCAAACGCTCTGCGCACAGGCGCATCGCGAGACATCGCTCGGTGTCGGCCAGCTCCGTCTGTTCGTCACGTCTGTTGGTCGATGATGTCGGCGGGGACCACCATGAGCGCGCTTTTGAGAATCGCGCGCGGGTATCGGCCGGCTGCTCTCCAGGTGAGACATTCTCCTCTGGCTATGGCCTGTTGGGCCACGGGGTATGTCACTCTTTGAAGGAGAAAATGTTCGCCGGAAATTATATTCCCCGTCGCTGGTTGCGTCGTAATCACTCTATCGATATGGACTCTACTGCTGCATAATACGATGGTCAATTCCGCATACAGTGGGCGAAACGTAAACTGCCTTGGGAGATTTTCCGCGGCGACATTCTTTTCGAGGTTGAAGACCACATCCGCCACCAGCGTGGCCATTGCCCTTTTCATGCTGGCGGCACCGGCTCATGTGCCCTCACGCGTCACTGCTTCCGCTTTAACAAGAGAGGAATGTACTAAGCGATCCTGTCCTTACAGCCACCGCTGTTCCATCTGTCGACGGACAAATCACGGTGCATCCACATGTCGCGCCGCCAAGAAAGCGATCCCCGCCACCCGAGTCAAGTGAATCGGACGTTGCCCTATGCGACATCCCGCTCTCGCCACCTCGTCTTCATGTGTTGCCCACGCCCATGAACGTTTCAACTCTTCGTTGTCTTTTCTGGCTACAATGCCCACTTCTTTGATTTCCTACTTGATGGTTTTACACGGGGTTTTCGCATTCCCTCCTCCCTGTTATCTGACCCTGCCAAGGGAGGCTATCAGAATCACAAATCCGTCTCTGATAATCCTTCCGCCTTCCGAGATAAGCTTGTAACGGAAAGGGGATTCGGTCGCATTGCTGGCCCTTTTTCTCTCCCCCTTTCCATAACATCGTTCTGTCGTCTTTAGCTATTTTCCCTAAACGGGATACTGGAGAATTTCGCCTCCTTCATGATCTTAGCTTCATCAAACACAACTCCGTCAACTCACATATCCCGCGGGATTTAACTACGGTTCAATATGAGCTGATAAATACATGCATTGACCGTATTCTTGAGATAGGGGTTGGGTGTCAGGTTGCCAAAGCAGATTTGAAGGAGGCGTTTCGCATCATCCCGGTCTGTCCGCTTGATTACCATTTTTTGACATGTGTCTCCCTATGGGATGCAGTGTCTCTTGACAAACATTCGAGGCGCTGTCTTGTGCGCTTCAGTGGATTTGTACCAACAAGTTCCCAGTTTCCAGCATGAGTCATATTCTTGATGATTTCATTTTCTTCGGCCCTCCCCGTTCGGGGCAGTGTCAGTTTAACCTCGACGCTTTCTTTAACCTCTGTCGTTCTCTCAACCTTCCGGTGAAACACGCCAAGACTGTGCAGCCGACTTCCGCTCCCCTACGCTCCATGGCCTTTTGGTGGATACATGTGAACAGACATTAACTCTGCCTCCGGACAAGCTGACCCCCCTGGTGTAACGCCTACACGTCTTGTCTCGGCGGAAAAAGGTTTGCTTGCGTGATCTCTTATCGGTTATAAGCTCCTTGACTTTTGCGCGTCGTGCCATTGCCCCGGGTCGTGCCTTCTTGAGCTGTTTACACGAACTCACATGTGGGCTGTCCAATCCTCACCACAAAGTTCGCCTCACTCGGGAAGCATGTAAGGATTTAACTGCCTGACTTGATTTCGTCTATGTTTTCAATGGCACGTTGTCCTTCCTTCCGGTGGAATGGTCATCCTCAGATGTTCTCAACTTGCTTTCCGTTGCTAGCGGCTTTGCTTATGGTGCAGTACGCGTGTGGAGTCATCTTCTCCGTTATTCGCGTATCCTTTTCTTCACGGACAATACAGCCGTGGCCGAAGTCATCAACAAACAGACGTCTAAACACCCCTCTCTCATGCACATTGTTCGCCAGTTGGTTGTGACGTGTTTGCAGTTCAACATTGTTTCTGTCAAGCGTTGAGTACCCAGGGCAGGGCGCCCAGTACAATACGTGGCTATCTGTCCTCGATTTCGGGCGTCCATAAGTCGGCAGGGTTTCCTGATCCCACTGCTCATTACTTGACTCGACGACTCATCAAAGGCTTCGTTTCGGCCGATGGCACAGTTGACGACCGGGACCCGCTGTCTGAGCAGGATCTGACGTCGCTCCTACAAGCTCTTCGTCATGTTGGCTATACGTCCTACAACTTGTCTTTATGTCGTGCCATGTTCGCCCTAATGGTTTTTGGTTTCTTGCGTATCAGTGAAGTTATAAAGCATCGGCACAATCTCCTGTATAACCAATGCACTGTCATTTCAGCGTGTGTTAACCTTACATTTAATTCTTACAAACATAGCCATATTAAGCTTTATAAGTTAGACGTGCCTGCCTTGAACTCTCGCCCATGTCCTCACAAATTGTTAACCCGTTACCTCAGCTGCGCGGGTCCGCACGTGGTCCGTTGTTTCTTTAAGCCGACGGGAAACCTGTTTCTCGTGCGTATTTCGCGAGAGTCCTGAAATCTGCGGTCACGCACGCTCACCTCCCCGGGCGTATTGCACCACACATATTCCGTATTGGTGCAGCGACGCGTGCAGCTGTTAAGGGGTATACCGCTGAACAGATTAAGGTTTTTGGATGCTGGCGGTTTAACGCATACATGTCCTACATTCTGGTGACTAATTGCAAAACTCCACGGTGATTTTCTACCCGCATTACTTGGCGCCTGCTCGGCTGTTTGTTTGTCTGTTGCAGCTGAGACGCGTCTCCTGAAACACCGTCTCGGTTTCCCTGGCCGCCGAGCCTTACACACTCGATAAAGTGGTCGCCGCGATCGGCCTGGGTTGTCCAGCGCGTCAGGCGGCGTTGCGCCAGCCCTGGTGCGAAGCGTCACGTTGCACGATGGGCAGCCAGGTCGCAGATCGCCGGTACGGTTTGCGTCTCCATCGCCAATGGACTCTCGCTTTGACCGTACTACTTCGGTGGCTGTCACTCGGTGCTAGTGCTGTGCCGGGGGGGGGGGTAGGGGTCCCCGTTTACGTTTTTATTAATGTATTATTTTATTGTTATTCAAGAAGCTGATTGTACGGTAGACTTTAGTTATGTTTACACGCTTTATGTTATATTGTCTTAATATTATATGACGTATACAATCAGCCGGGCGCCCACAACTGGTGAGCACCAGGCAATAGTTTCTTATTAAACGCTTTGGATTGCCAAGTTACCATCACTAAGATTTGTGTCATCTGTTATAACGTAAACAAAGCCAGGCCCAGCTGTATTTATTTAGGGTTTGTTGGGGGCACATCTTTAAGCGGGAAGGGCGCGGCCACCCAACTCACCATAATGTTACCTGTATGCATTTGTAAGAACTATAACGATGACAAGGATGATAAGAATACGAGCTACTAGTTCTGTAACTCTAGATGGACACTGAACGAGTCATTACGCCGTGTTAATGTATTGCATGTTTCCCCGTGCGACAAACCGTCGTTGACGTTTTTCTGATGTTATCTTATTAACTAGTGGTATCGCAGTACCACAACACCACAGTATCAACAACCAAGTGTCAGTGGCGGTACAAAAAGGTGATGGTTTGCTCTTGTACAGTGCAGTAGCTAAACCTTAGGTCGGTTCAAAACTGTGTACGCTTCATCCTTTAGAAGACTTTAATTTGAACATCAACTCTTCATTGAGAATCCTATGTACAAGTCACTACAACATGGCATTCCATCAAAAATAAATAACATCCTCACACATAACACTGGTAAAAATAATAGTAAAACGTAGGTTTATTAGAATTGTAACAATATTAATTCCATGATGAAGATTTGAAAGTTTCTATCCCTAATACCAGTCGCGTATCTATACAAGTCCGCTACAATACTGTTTACGTTACTGGCTTAGAAATGTAATTGTCTGAATAAATCCAATGACCAAATCTCACTATAAAATAACTTGTTGGCCAAATGTCAGCAGTAGAAGACCTCTTCAGACTTCTGCTATTCTCGTTGGAGCCTAGCCATGCGATTTTTAAGCTGATTCGTCACTCGCGCACTCCTCTCTGTCGTATCCATCGGCGTACCTCAACTGCCAGTCAAGTGGACTGTCCTCCGTAGAGTATTCATAGTTTGGCAAACACGACGATTGCCAGAAATACATTTCACAACAAAGAATCGTATATGTTAATTACCATATACTACTTATCAGATCACTCAGAGGAAGCGTTATGTCGAACAGATTCGTAGACCGGATATATGGTCGGCGATCGGAACTTGGCGTTTTCGTCAGGATTGCAGAAGAAACGGCATATTACTCATCTGGCGCGGTTTCAAACTGAAACATTACTTACTAAACAGTGACGACATATATGTATTTCACCAGACGTCCATGCTTAACGTGTGCATTTCATCAGAGCGCGGCGATCAAAGAGTGAGCGTGATATTAGGTGCTGTAACATATTTCTGAATAATAACAATACCTCTCCAGCTTGAAACGCCACTGATCACGCACTCATTCATTCATCCACTCACACCTCGCCTCGTTATCCACTCACACCATGGGCGTCCGCAGAAAGAAATGCAGGAGGGGGGCAATGTTATCCTGAATCAGAGGTTTAGCCAGCGAGCCGTGCAGCCGAGTTTTCTAAAAACACGGCCAGTTTAACCATGCACGGCCTAGACTTGACTATGCCTCGGCGATGCGCACGCCAGGTCCACTGGCAGAATGTTGGAGGGTCCATTGAGGAGTACTATCGCCGCACCATCTATGTCCCGTACATGGATTCCTTGATCCAGTCTCTGGAAAGTCGCTTTGGTGAAAGCAACACGCCATATTTTCACATTTTCGCACTACATCCGAGAGAAATGCAGCAAACAGAAAGAGATGAATTCAAGCACATCGTTTCGTCTGTCAAGGAAATGTATGGCATTGACAACCTTGTAGAAGAAGCTCTAGCGTGGTATGACGTACAGAAGCATAAGCCACTGGATGACAACTCTCTGGGTATGATCGAGCTGGTGAAGCAGACCACTCTGTTCCCTGCTGTGCGCAAGGCTATCCTCAACGCACTGACTCTGCCTGCACATCATCAATGTCATACTTCTCTGTACGTCTCCACATCATCAATGTCATACTTCTCTGTACGTCTCCACATCATCAATGTCATACTACTCTGTACGCCTCCACATCATCAATGTCATACTTCTCTGTACGTCTCCTCATCACCAATGTCATACTTCTCTGTACGCCTCCACATCATCAATGTCATACTTTTCTGTATACCTCCACATCATCAATGTCATACTTCTCTGTACGCCTCCACATCAACAATGTCATACTTCTCTGTACGCCTCCACACCAACAATGTCATACTTCTCTGTACGCCTCCACATCATCAATGTCATACTTCTCTGTATGCCTCCACATCATCAATGTCATACTTCTCTGTACGCCTCCACAGCATCTATGTCATACTTCTCTGTACGCCTCCACAGCATAAATGTCATACTTTTCTGTATACCTCCACATCATCAATGTCATACTTTTCTGTATACCTCCACATCATCAATGTCATACTTCTCTGTACGCCTCCACATCAACAATGTCATACTTCTCTGTACGCCTCCACACCAACAATGTCATACTTCTCTGTACGCCTCCACATCTTCAATGTCATACTTCTCTGTACGCCTCCACATCATCAATGTCATACTTCTCTGTACGCCTCCACAGCATCAATGTCATACTTCTCTGTACGCCTCCACATCTTCAATGTCATACTTCTCTGCACGCCTCCACATCATCAATGTCATACTTCTCTGTACGCCTCCACAGCATCAATGTCATACTTCTCTGTACGTCTCCACATCATAAATGTCATACTTCTCTGTACGCCTCCACATCATCAATGTCATACTTCTCTGTACGCCTCCACAGCATCAATGTCATACTTCTCTGCACGCCTCCACATCATCAATGTCATACTTCTCTGTACGTCTCCACATCATCAATGTCATACTTCTCTGTACGCCTCCACATCATCAATGTCATACTTCTCTGTACGCCTCCACATCATCAATGTCATACTTCTCTGTACGCCTCCACATCATCAATGTCATACTTCTCTGTACGCCTCCACATCATCAATGTCATACTTCTCTGTACGCCTCCACATCATCAATGTCATACTTCTCTGTACGCCACAATCAATGTCATACTTCTCTGACGCCTCCACATCATCAATGTCATACTTCTCTGTACGCCTCCACATCATCAATGTCATACTTCTCTGTACGTCTCCACATCATCAATGTCTACTCTGCTACCTATTTCTCTGTACGCCTCCACATCATCAATGTCATACTTCTCTGTACGCCTCCCACATCAATGTCATACTTCTCTGCACGCTCCACATCAACAATGTCATACTTCTCTGTACGCCTCCACATCATCAATGTCATCTTCTCTGTACGCCTCCACAGCATCAATGTCATACTTCTCTGCACGCCTCCACATCAACAATGTCATACTTCTCTGTACGCCTCCACATCATCAATGTCATACTTCTCTGTACGCCTCACATCACAATATCATACTTCTCTGTACGCCTCCACATCAACAATGTCATACTTCTCTGTACGCCTCCACATCATCAATGTCATACTTCTCTGTACGCCTCCACATCACAATATCATACTTCTCTGTACGCCTCAACATCAACAATGTCATACTTCTCTGTACACCTCACATCATCTATGTCATACTTCTCTGTACGCCTCACATCATCTATGTCATACTTCTCTGTACGCCTCCAGCTATCAACAATGCATATTCTCTTTATCGTAAATCATCTATGTCATATTCTTAGTACCCTCCACAGATTCAATATACTCGTACAACATGGCGCCATCTGTCGGAAAATGTCACACAATTTAGGTCCTCGGCTAAAGTCTTCGAATTAGCTGTTCCTTCTTATCATCATCATCATGTTGGCAGCTGTAGTGTCCCGTGGCTGGACGAAGATCATTGAGTAATCACTATATCAATTTATATGAAGCATTTGAGCAATCTGTAAACTAAGATTATGCAATCCTTTATTTTTTGCAAAGTATTATAAAATATATATGTCTTAGCCAAAACACTTGTCACACAGATTCAATATACTCATACAACATGGCGCCATCTGTCGGAAAATGTCACACAATTTAGGTCCTCGGCTAAAGTCTCGCTGTGGTGAGTCAGCGCAGGCAGAGAACAACTGTCGCCATCTGCTGGCTATTCCATGTCCTTGTTCCACGGATCACTTCCAACGCAAATAGCGACAATGCGATCGCCAGATTGCACCACAGACATGACACGAACAATTGACACACATCTCAAGAAGACATACTTTTCTTCTATATATCCCAGGGTGTATGTCATCCTTGGTCACAGTGTGTTGGGTTTCTGTCAACACCACTGGGAAGTACATTACTTCAACAAGCTAATCATTTGTTGCCTCTGTCGTTGCTGATCGGTACTACGTTAGTTTGGAGCACGCAGGTATACCACACTTGTAGATAACGCACATGAATGCGTTGACGTCAGCGACCATGTCAATAAGACTAGTCAGGTGCAATAATTTCGCTCAATGAATTTATAGTATTAAATTTATAGTTGTCGTAAATATACAAGAAATGTCTACCCATAAGTCACAATCTGGGCGCGCTGTTTATACAAGAACCTGAGTTCGTTCGACAGCGACCCGCTAGGCATCGCTGCTGCTGACGCCAGCAGCGCCACTTTGCGGCCAACGTTGGTCTTTCGCGTAGTAGTTTGCGTTGGCCGCACTGCTACTGTCCGAGTCTACCTCGTTGGTCAGTTCGCGCACGAGAATGTTGCTGGTGCTACCACACACGTCCACGCGACGACCACGTCGTCGACACATGAAACAACACAGCACGAACACCGCCAGCGTCATCAGCACCTGCCACACTATCAACACGATGATGACGTCATCGCGGAGCACTGCCGACCGGAAGTCAGAAGATTTCTGCGCACCTGCAACGGAAAAGCAAGTTAGCTGAGGTTTAACGTTATATTAGTCGACTGATATATGCTACATTAACTGAGGTTGTCTAATTTTTATTATTCTTAATGTTGAACAACAAATTTTCATTTCCATCCACTGGGCCATACACAAAACACATAACAAAAACGCGATCGCCAAATTTCATTTCCATCCATTTAGTCACACGCAATACACGTAATAAAAACACGATCGCCATAGAGCCTGTAGTATGGCCGACACAGAGATCCAATCTGGATTACTTTCAAGAAGATATATATTAACAAGCCGTACGTCCTTGTGTTCGATTATTATCCGACTTAATGTTCTCAATTACTATTTGAACGCACCCGCGAAATGTTAAACATATAAACAAAACATTCAATATGTAAACAACCATTATGTAATTGTCCCTCATTGCGTAGTTCCCTCCTGACGACATATGGCTTTCTTGAATATATCTAAAAATACGCTAACATATATTTATTAGAATATTTTCTCTAAAGCAAGTAGGTGAACTTGCTAGTCTCTTTGTTTATTCGTCTCCTTGGACAACTGAACTCTCAACTACCTATATGTTATATACTTTGGACACACAAGCGATACCTATTTACTTGAAACTACTTACTCTATGCTTTGCTATGCTTTTCTACATACTTGAACAAATTGAATCATGATCCACCCTGCAGAAAGAGTAACTAAAAGGAGCGATGTAAGCTAGAAAATTTACATCATCTCACGCATATTAATGTTTACAAATAGTGTGTCTTGTTTGTGGCCGAATAGACAGTTCGGTTGGCAAAAATAAACTTTGTTTTAGTTTATAAAGTGCATGTCGCAGTAACGCATCCATACCCTGATGAGCGCTGCACTTGTGTCGGGCACAAATCGTAGCGCTATTTGGGTCCAAAAAGTGATTGAGGTGCACTATTTGTATAGCATAAATCAATCTGGGATGACGTTGACTGATTGAATTAACGCAATGAACTGTCCACTGATAACGTCATATGATCGACCTGTCACCACCAGCGACCTACCCATCTCGGGCACTGCCCCTTCCGTCAGGTTGGGGAGTGATCCAGGGGGTCCGGGCCACCCGCGTGGTCCTCTCACCCCGGTAGCCCCCGTGTCCCCCTTGCTACCGGAACTTCCGGTAGGACCAACATGTCCCTCGACGCCCGTCGCTCCCGCTATCCCTGGATCTCCCTTGACGCCTTGAAGTCCCACGGGACCCGCCGGCCCCTGCATGCCCGCAGGTCCCGTTTCCCCTTGGGGACCAGGTGGTCCCCGTGGTCCAGGAGGACCATCAGAACCGTTCAACCCGGCAGGGCCCGGGGGCCCTACCAGCACAACTGGCTCCTGAAATGAAGACCATAAATCGCGTATAATGGACTGTATGCTATATATTTTAGCTGTATTAATTATTATAGAAAATGTTAGTATATTTGTGAAATATATTGAAATCGCAACGAAAACATTATTATTTTGGGGGTCATAAGCCCCTGTAGGGAGCTTGGGGAGGGCGCAAGTGTCCCCTACACCTATGGGATGTGCCGACGCCTTACCCGCACCAGTCAGATGTGCAACCTAGACTTTTTGAATGTGCCGTACCCCCGAGGAATCTATCTCAAGGTGGCTTTTACGGCAAACCTCAAAAGAGGGTGCAATTTGAATGTTTGGTTCTGCCGTACGGTGCCTTATCTCGCTCAGCCCTTGTGTCCCCGGGTATCGCGTAACAGTGTTCACTCCTCCCTGCCGTCTATACTAGGAACGTCACGGCAAAATACAACTTCTGTCAAATAACCTGCACCAATCGTAAGCATTCAATTTACGTCCAAAACAATTTCAGCTCAAAAGAATTGCCCTAAAACATACATTATTTACGTAGTAGTACATAAATACAGTTTTTCCTACGTGCTTCAGTTTCACATGTACGATTGTAAGCAATGTCGAAAGATCAAATGGAATGTTTAAATAGCTTGAATAGAAAATGCATAATCTTTGTGTAAATAGTTACATTACTAAAACAACCGATTTATGAATTTAGAAAGGATACAAATGACTGGTTGAGAAGCTGGAATCTTTGGACCGTTTTGTACCAAGTAAGTTGTGGTGAATTATCGTTCCGGCGGACCCACATTGCTTATAATCATAATCTACTGTAGACGAATCATTGGATTCCTTGTGCCAACATTACAAAGTATACAATTATATAATAGTTTCAACGGGAAGGTATGTATTCGCCAGACTCACCCTGGTAGACGGAGGTGGCGATGTGGGAGCGACAAAGTCATAGTTGGAACAGTTAGGTAGCTCGTAGGTTCCGTTTGTGTTGCGTCCTAAACACACATATAACTAATTAGCTGGTACACGAGTTACTGGGAAGGTGCACTAGTCAGCAGCATCATCCTAGCTATCCGGAATTAAACAAACTCCACATAACTAAAAGGCAGTTGTTTTTGTTTAAAATCATATGTTCCATAACATTGAGTTTAAACATTGCCTTGACGTCAATGCAATATGTAATACAAGAAATAACATTACGAAGTAGCAGTTTACAGATTATTTACTAGTTTTACCAACGCCTCCAAAAGTAAAAGTTACCTGTAGATAATTTTTAACATAACAATTGCATGCCGATGAAACATAAATATCAATTTGGCGAAGCAGTGTTCTTATTCATAAGGTACTGATTAGAAAAACGTATAAGGTTACAGGCATAACTTAATTGCCTTGTTGTCATAATGTGAAAATAGAATGTTTAAAAAAAATCGAAAACAATAACTACATTTTGAATGTTTACCAAAATCGCATAATACACTTCTTAAAAGTCATTAGTAATGTTGAGTCGAACAGCAGTTATTATTTATTATACCTATGTCTAGTTCAATCCGCAGAGAAAAGAACAGCGGCATCGGTAACGGGTCAAAGGTCGCGAGGTCACCACGTGTTGGATACGAGGTCGGATCATTGTACGTTATTCATCAGCGTCTTTTCGTTGATGTCGTACAAGTAGGTTGTAGAACTGGGAACGTGGCGAATGAATATTCCAATTCGATCACCCGTCTTCACTTCGACGCAAGAAGCATTCTTTATGGCATAATAGGGCGTCTGGAATACGCAAATTGGATGCAAATATCATATTTACGAACTACATCGTTCTAGACGTGTAGTTTAAATATATGAATACACAGCAGCAATATTCTTAGGTTTTGCTAAGCGGGTCTAAACGCGAATGTCCAACAAAGACATAATATATTATTGGTAGACTTCGGGCTTCATCATTCTGTGACTTCGGGAAGATCACTAGTCTCGCTTAACCGACTGTCGCTCGGCTGCGTAACTTCGCCGAGACTTTGAGGGGCTAAAAAGCGCTGCCACCTCACGCAGTCTGGTTAATCCAGGCTAGAAGATCACTTACTCTCGCTTGCAGTTATTTTGAAGATGGCCGCGAAAAGAGATATTTTGATCCATTGATTTCTGTATAATAATGACAACGAAATAGACTGGTGGGAAAGACTTAGTGTTAGCTTAGTATTAGAATGATGAATATGGACCTATTACATCTGCATTGCATTGAATCGAAACTATACTACCCTGTTCAAAACCAGTTAGATATTCGTTCTGTTGAAGCGTTATTATACATTATTGTAGACTTTGAGAAGTCACTGTCATTTGGGCAGGTTAATACTGACCGTCTCTTCGGCCTTTTCCGTCGTTGGCATGACAACGACCTCTTTTACGAGACGGAACTGAGTGTTGTTAGCGCCGCCTTCCGGCCGCCATACGTGATACTCCGCCTGCCGCCTGTTGTAATAATAGGACGTCCATGCGACCACAATGCCGTCTGCCGGAATGGTGGGTTGCAAAAGAAAGCTTCGTCCCGCGCTTCTGAAGCTGTTCACCGACGGTTTGATGACGGTTCCCACCTCGATGACGTCAGCTGCAACATTAAAAAGTATACGTATCATCCTTCGTCACTTGTGTGGTCTGTATATGAGGTGTTACGCTACAATAGATGGTCTTACCGTCAGGAAAGATACCTTGCAATATTCAGCTGGGCCGACATGCATTTATGTCGCACGGTAGTTTCAGATTTAAAAAATAACACGTTCTAACCGGCTGATGTATAACGTATGTAGTGCCAATGCACAACAAAGGTGATTGATCATGAGTACCAGCGATACAAAAGTTAAAAAGCACGTTCTTGTATAGAGGACTCTTCGAGGAGCTGTTACACTATAGTTTCTTGGCAAATATGTTCAACGGAACACCATTTACATTTCACCCGGAAGCATTCAGCCAAGTTCCAATTAATGCGTGAAAATATTGGTATATAAATATCCAGACATCTTTATAGCCGTACACTCATTCATTAATGGTTCGCCAACCGGGTATTCTTTGTTAAGAATACCACGCTTTAGCTCTGAGCCACTGCGCTTTCCAATCTAATATTCGAACTTGACATCTTAGAAACGTTCTCGGAGGTCGGGATTCTTATTCTTCATTCAGTAAGACTACGTTTAGACGATTTGTTCCATTCAAGGGAAAATTTGACCCTTATACAAGCAGCCCCTGTCAAGTAATTTTTAATATGTATATTTTTGTACCAAAAAATATTCTAATTTATAAAGAGAAAACAAACAAGTTTTTCAAACATTGTCAGTGTCCTTTAACCAAAGTTTTTGAAAAAAAACCAAACACCTCCAAAAAAAACCATAAAATTAATTCAATATACGGAACCACATCCCAAGTTTGGATATGCAGAGGACTGGCATGTGGACTATGCAAGTACGTGGATGAGATAGGGTCTGTGTGTTATGACAAGGCGCAGATAAACATCCACCCCATGGTATTGCAATACAGAGATGAAGATGGGTAATGAAGGTTTTACGTTTCATTGGCCTCTCATGAATAATGGCTCGTCCGGTGCCTTCAACATTCGCTTTTCTTAAAGCAATGATGTTAGAGCTACACCAAACCATGCCGTTATTAAACATCATCCATTTTGTGACAGACTGTCCAAGTTCTCAATACCGAAATAGCTCAATCTCTGCTTTGGTTGGCCAGGTCCAACTGACAACACCAAATAACGAGGTGAAACGTCCATTCGTTATTTGGTGTCAGCTGAGATAAAGGAAAACTGCATTTCCTCAGAAATGGTGATGATTGGAAAATAATGCACGTAACTGTCGCAACACGCCGAGGCCAAGCAGAATAAGACAAATGCTCATTAAAACAATTATTTTGAAAATACTAATGAAGAATGCCTTTCAGCGACACCGAGCGTATACCTATTTTAAATATCCTCATGAAGACTACAGATACAGCATCCGCATCAGATTTGTTCCGTTGAATTGGAAATTGTGACATTATACAAGCAGTTCCCCATAGAATGACAAGTAATTATATAACCTCTTTACTTTTTTTACAGTGACCGAAAATGTATTCTAATTTATAAATTGTATGAAAACAAAACAATGTTTTTCAAACGTTGTCACTGCTGTCCAATTTGAACCATAAATATGTTATAATGCTAAAAAAAAAACCAAAACACCTAGCGGAAAGAAACGAAATACCATAAAATGTATTTATTCAATATACGCGCAACACGGACACCCAAGTTTAAAGCGATACCAAAGAGCCGGTTTCTGTAATTAACATTTATTTCCCGTATACCTTGACATGTTATTTATTAGTGACTAGAAGGAAAACGTGAAATATTGAATTCTAAATTTACCCCCTAAAGCAAATTCTGTCGACGTTTCGAGATAACTGAGCATATATATATATATATATATATATATATATATATATATATATATATATATATATAATAATATATATATATCTGTCTGTCTTTCTCCCATCTCCTTCTCTTTATCTCCTCCTTCTATATATACATATATATTATAATATTATATGTATATACGGAGAAGGATATACATACATACATATATATATATTATACATAGAGAGGAGGCTCTTATATATGTATAATATATATATATATGTCTGTCTTTCTCCCATCTCCTTTATCTCCTCCTTCTCCTATATATATATATATACATATATATATATACGGAGAATGATATACATATATAATTAATTACTATATACATAGAGAGAGGAGGCTCTTATATATGTATAATATATGTGTGTGTGTGTGTGTGTGTGTATATATATATAGGAAACCCACGTTTTAGCTCTGACGAAGAGAGCATGGCATTTGGAATAGCTGGAGAAGAAAAAGAGAGGGACAGATATATATTCCGCACTCTCTCTCTCTCTATATATATATATACATATATATATATATATATATATATATACTTCATATATATATGTGTGTTGTGTGGTGTGTGTGTGTGTGTGTGTGTGTGTGTGTGTGTGTGTGTGTGTGTGTGTGTGTGTGTGTGTGTGTGTGTGTGTGTGTTCCTCTCTCTTCTTTCATCTCCATCTACTCCAGTTGCCATGCTCTCTTCGTTAGTCATGATCTTTCCACATTCTTATTAATGTCTTAGCCAATTCGCAGTTCACGAAAGTGCAGAGATGTCATTGAACTAGATTACGATTGTCACTGGCTTCGCCTTTTATTAACAGCGTCGTTAATCCCCTGTCGCCACGCATCGCTAGCTCAACGGCTTAAGTAAGTACTTAAAGTAGAGCCTGTAGTGCTATTTATATCCCATCGTTTTCCTTCTCGGCGCGAATAAGCGGTACTACGCCCTAAAACCTCTACACGTCGAAATACTCATTATCATGTAAGTAAAATGTATTTAGTAAGTGTTTAAGTAAGGTACCCCATAGACGCAAGCATTGCAACTGTTATGGGGAAATCATTTGTTCGGAACGTAAAACTTTATCTGGCTCTGTAACGACGCTGGTTTCTAACATTTAGTCAATATTATTATCATGACTGTCAACTACGAAGGCATCTTATCAGAATATATGCATTTTTGCTAGTCGAATATAACATGAGCATAATTTTAAATACATTAAATTACTGTAATAGATGAATCGGAAAATGAAGTACCTACGAATGTAAGAATGTGTAACATATTTCTTAGGTATGTATGAAAGAACAACGTACCTTTGACCGCGGTCATTCCGAGAAGATAAACGACCGCTAATGTCAGTCGTCGCGAAGCAGACATGTTCTGGAAATGTGATAAACATCGAGGCCCAATTCCAATAAAACAGCACATATATTACACTCGACAGCAACACTCTCCACGCCTGTCATTAAAGTATGTGAGCAAGCACGCTACTGTAAACTTTGGGTCGCTAGTGACAGTTACATCCAACGGGTTTAAGTTGATAATTATTCCTCCTTCATCGTGGTGTCAGATCGGTATCAGCGATCCTTGAAGGTTCTCGGTGACAGGTAGACACCGCTGCTGTTTCTGCGTCAACCACTACATTATTATTATTACGTTGCTTGTTGACATCATAACAAAAGCGTGCCTTCGCATCGTCGCTATCTCCTCATCTGCCGTTGCGCAGTTCCGACTACACCTGGCGTCAATTACATCCATCTGATCAACGCAGCCATGCATTTCCTCTTTAAATACAATAGTAACTGAACAAATTACCCATAATAAATTCATGTATTACTACTGGACATCTCCGGACGATGACCAGAGTGCCGTTGCATTCGCAGTATGAGGGTATCGATGTGGAACGGATCAATATGTGACAATAGCGCGCCGCGTGGAATCTAGGTCACGAACTCGTAATGACCTGATATTACCACGTGGGTGTGTCACCAGCACTCAACTGTGACCACGTCAACAACAATCACATGGTGCAGCACGCCATCAAAACATCGCCTCTCTGCATTCCCTCCCCCTCGCTCTGTCCCCTTGTCCATCCTTCCCTCCTTCCCTCAATCGTTCCATCAATCCATCCGTCCATCCACCCACTCATCCATCCAGCCAGCCAGCCAGCCACCCATCCATTCCTCCCTCTCTGTCTCCCACCCCTCTCTCTTTTGTGCATTATCGGCTTTAAAATGTGGTAAGAAAGGCAACTGTGCTACCCTGTACTATTTCCACCCGGTTGATTTGATCTGGATATAACTGCCCCTGGTAGTTATGCTTGTAACATGTGTCTGTCTGAATAGGTTCGTACACGTATATCTATAAATATGGACGTAGGCCTATTAGATCGCATTACACTTGTTGTAGTGTGTCGAGTTGAATGGATCTAATCTCCACTGTCAACGTAAAAAATTACGCGAACACCTTTCGTTATTTGGATTAGTTGTTCGTTATATAATAGGAACGCTACCTGCGCGATAAACCAATACAATCATAGTTGACCATTCTTGTTCCCTATAGTTAGTATATAGTACGTTCATCAACATGCATAATCTAACCTGACATAACAAACGTACAGCATTCCCTGACTGTTGGTAGGCACTTGAAAAACCTATTAAGGTCACGGATTAGTGGAGCTATAGAGTTATTGTGAAACAATATTGTTAGTGACGTGAAGTGCATTGTAGCAAACGTACTCACCTATGTATGTACGCACTCAGGCATTCACGTACGCATGAATGCAACGTCAACCCAAATACGCACCACATACACACATGTACGCACCACATACACACATGTACGCACCACATACACACATATACCAAAGTAAAAATAAACGTCCGTGTATTTTTCAGATACAATGCATCTGAAAAATGTAACCATAGCAATACAGTATTTGCAGTGTTTAAAATATATCTATACATATTGTACAATGGATAAACATTCAATAATAACGTTTAATGACACATATTAGTTCAACAACACCGGTTCATGCAACATAAAATCCAGGAAAATCCGCTTACCTCGGGTCAGGCTGATCGATATCATAAAATTACAACTGCATCACGGAGATATGCCAAGACGCGCTTTCCTTGTTTCCTGATAACTACAGACACATCGAACCATCCACGGGTTTGCGGGCCTCGGTCGGTGAGAAGCAATGACACCACCCTTGCACACTGCCATTGAAACTACTTGTTCGTCCTAGTTGGGACACCGAGCACTGACTACACATACAAGAAAGGACGAGGACACTGCAGGAGGTGCACGTGTCTCAGCTCGTCGACTCTACTTTCTACACTAATCTAATACAGTGTAAACACAACGGTCACGCGTGGCTGCTCCTGAGTGTGCGAGCGCCTAATCTCACACGAACACAACCATCTGTTTTGCCTCTACGTCTCGTCTGACGTGTGAGGAGAACTGTGAATAGCTAAGCCGTAATACTAACTGTTCTATGGTGTTATCGATGTAGTTCTGAAAATGTATCATCGGTAAAATAGTTGCACATTTGTTCAGCATTTATGTTAGGCATGAATGTGTCGTTATTAAATATTTGAACAGGATATACAAGCTAGTATTCTATTTGAATGAGGGTAACTGCTAGCTAAGAAACTGTTAACAGGAAGGACGTCGAATCAGCTTTGTACTTTGCTTAACGTACTTCTTGATTGTGTGAACCAGGATAATCGCGCATAAATGGATTCTTTTGGACCCGAATCGGATTCTAACATATCCCAAATTATAAGGATAAGGGATTTTTAAAAACGTTTAAAGACTGTAATATACAGAATCCTGTTAGAATTGCGTTACAGTATCCATTAATAACCGTACTGTATACGAATAACAGGTACGCTGAGTTATCTGGGTCAAGAAACGGATTCAGTTTCTATATCATATTATCATGGTCATCAGTGATTAATAAAGCATAATTGTAAAGAAAAGAAGACATAGCGTTACATAAAATAGTTATACTAATATTAAAATTCAACCACAGTTTTAGTATTAAGAACATTATAATATAATGTATAAATGAATTAGGAACTGAAAAATTGGCTTAATAGTTCTACGAAAACACATTCCTAATATGATCAGAGATGTGGTGAGCTTACATCAAAATATGATCTACCTATAGACCCTGATATTTATTACGGAGTAAACAGCAATATATTGTTATAACCAGATTGTATCCGATCTTTGTGAATTCGTGGTGTTTTCGGAGGCATTTTGCCAACACGTTTCTGCACCAATGTCCTACTGTATTCATGAATGCAAGTCTTTCTGTTCATATTAACGCTCGTCAATCATTCTACTTACCGCCTAACACTGTTTACCTTCACAGTTCGCACACACAGTGTCTCGATGCCGCACTTGCATTACCACACACGAGCTGTTATATTACGCAGATACAGTTTCTGTGTGCGGTCATTGTAGGTCATTCTTTTCATTTTGTTTCTATTGGCTAACATACTTCACAAATTGTTCCCTTTCAACGAACGAAACTCAGGGGCGTAGCCGGGAAACCAGGGTAATTGACGCGAATCCACTTTTGTAAATGAATCCGTTTATTTTCACGAAAGTGTTGGGTTAAACGTCAAGTGAAATAAACGATCCTCTCCATCATCGAGTGAGGGAGCAACTGGAAAGTGTTTTCATGGGTGTTGTTGCAGGTGTGAGTCGGTCGTACACAACATCAACGTTTGCCGAACACATAAACCCTTATGCAAATACAAACCTTTAAAAACACATAACTGAAAGTTAACAAACAAAAATAATCGTGAATTAATCTTCACACATGGATATGTTGGCTGTATAAGTAACGAAGAGAATCTAGTGTATTTTTTTCACAGACCACGTTTTATCCACAATACAGATTAAACAACGTAAAACACGACCTCTTTTTACATGACGCATTCACCTGAGCTTGGCAACACTCGTTTTTTCCGTTTGCTAATTATGTATTTTACTCCACTAAAAAACCGCTGCATCATTGAACACAATTGCTTTATTGACTGATTGTCTGAAACACTATTAAATACAAACGCATGAAATATACATCGAAATCAGAATAGACAATCAATCAATAAGCAGGAAAGAAGCAAACTGCTTATAATTCCATTTTTCGATTAACAACAAAACATGTATGCCACCTTGGTGCAATTATGCTGATGTGAGCATACCACAGTTAATTAAATTAAGGTCAGAAAAAACATGATGATATATTTTTAGTTTAGCTATTACTTGTGCTATTCACAATTATTCATACATACTATTATACTGAATTATACCACTGTATCCTAATTGTGCAGTGTTTCTTGTTAATATGTTCTCCAGATGTATTGTTTCATTGGCTTTTTGAATATATTCATAGACGTACAATCATCAATATGATTCTTCATAATAACAGTATTCCATAGTTTTGGACCAACATAAGTGAGTGTGTTTTGTTTGGTATTGGTTTTGCAATGTGGTATTTTGTAAGCTACATGTTGTCTCACATTGTAGTTGTGTGAGGGTGTGTGCTTCATGAACATGTCATTAAATATATTTGGTAGCCTACCCTTGTTATGTTTGTACATATAAAACATATGTATGACTTCTGAATTCAGCATGACTTATTATACGAATGATTTGTTTCTGCAATATATGAATTTTAGATACATTTATTGTTGGGGCTCTTCCCCATAATATATTACAATATATAATAAAAGGGTATATGAAGGTATAATATAAGTTAATCAAAGTTTGTTTGTTCACTTTGTTTTTTCCAGAAAATGCCTACACTCTTAGATATTTATTACATGTATATTTTATATGTTCATTCCAATTGATTTTATTATCTATTATCACTCCCAGAAATTATAGTATAATATAGTATAATATTCCTTGAAGTTGATTATATTCACCAAGAATGTCATTACTATAAATATTATCTATCAATTTGGCTGTAGTTGCTGTAATTCGAGTCGGCTTCGTTATTTGAGGTATTAAAGAATTGGAAAACATTGCATCTACATAATCATGACTTTCCATATGGTGATCATATGTAATCATCGATTTGTAAGAATCTTAGCATAACTTAGTGTGCAGCTGTCTGGCGTAACCGAACACGATTACCACTACAATAGCCAATTCAATACGTGGCATAAACATCTAGGAAACAACAATAACATTATTAAATTCATAATGTATCAACATCGCAACGCATCATCGTCGTGATAACGTAGACCCCGCGATAACGGAGAATACCGAATAACGTAAAATACACCATTTGGTATTATCGAACCATACGTGATTAAATTAGGTCTCTATATCATGCACAACTTGAATTTCACAAAGGAAACAAGGTACCCTCATATAGTATACCTTGATTGTATACTGGGGAAAGCACGTATATGATAAAAGTGGATAACGTAGAATACATTCTTAACGAGGACGCTGTTTTTCTGCCACTTTGATGTATTCTGACGATCAGAAAAGTTGACTACGCTCATGGCTTTTGGTTTTAGGTGACAACCCCATGTATAGGTGTTAAGCAGACATACTTTCCAATCAGATAGCACTTCATTGGTACACAGTTATGATATAAATTATGCAGATAACGTAAAATACATGACTTTTGTGGACAAGTTATATACGTGTGTAAGGTAATAAAAATAGATGCTGAATATTACAATTACCATCGTTTTTAATACTACCCTTTGCTGTGGACAAGCCAAAATGGGAATTTTTGTATTTCGTAAGTACAAACTCATATAAATTATCATACCACAATGAAAACACAACAATCGCAAAAAAGAGCAAGCCGAGCTCCATTTGACTAAGCTATTTATATTCCTATTAAAGCCATACCATTGATATTATAGACCAAAGACACAATATTTGCTACTGGCGACTTTTTCGGTAGTTTCAACCATATACATCCTAATGTATTCACCACTGTACTGACGCATTAATTTAGTTAGTAAGAAAATAAAACGAATACCTGATATAACATGAAATGTATATTTACTGATAAAAACGGAGACGAGAGGACGAGGATGATAACTAAAGTATACACGGAGTTGCCGCCGAAAGATTTCCGCAGTGCAACTCGAGATAGAAACTAGATGACTGCACCAAATATGGTCTTTGTCAATGATTGAGCAAAACACAAACGACTGGAAACGACACCATTGAAGGAGAGCAGACGCTGGTAGAGTGACAATGCTTTTCTCAACAAGAAAACACACTTACCTCGGAATAACTTGATTACCCACAGCGTTGGTCTGTGGGTGTTAACACTCGTTGCTATATTTGGCATCTGACACAGCACTTCCGGTGCACATGTGCTGTAACGAGCCTCCGGATGTCGTTTCTCACCAAGGAGCTTCACGACCGCGTCTCCCTCTCTGGTAGTACATCTACACTCCTTACTCGCAGCATGAGTGTTGCTGACTTCTCCGTAGCTGCTATCTGTGTGTGGGTGAATACTGGTTTCTGTTGTATTGTAAACGATCTCTTTCAACACGCCTCCCTCGCACACGACCCAACGTCTCGTCTCTCCGCTGCTGGTACTGTTACATCTATCTGACTCAATCTTCTCTGACGTTTGATTGATTAGGAGCCCTGTAGACTCTTGTGATACTTGACTCATGCCGTCGAATGGCGTTAAGAAATCTCTGGGTTTTTACACAGCTTTGCGACAGAATTTCCGCAATGAAGTGTCGTTTATCGTCCACCATTAGTTTTTACCCGTCAACTAACTGAAACTAAATAATATCAGCAACACACATACGATACATAAATAAGATAATGATAAATTATGTATACGTGTGTATGCACATAATCGATATGATAGCCACTGCACGCACTTACGCACGCACACGCGCGCACGCGCACGCGCACGCACACGCACACGCACACCACACGCACACACACACACACACACACACACACACACACACACACACACACACATACAATCACGGGACTATGGATGACATTTAATAGATGACATTTACTGATTACATAACATATACTAGATTACATTTTATTCCGCGATTCCGCGAATGTTAGATAAATGTCGATGATGCGACATTCAATTCAAGCTTGCATATCCTAGGCAAGGTTTCATTTATGGTGGGGGGAGTAGTTAAGACGAATTTTGTGATTTTACCTGACAGAATATGCGTTAGAAATTTAGCACATAGATGTATATAGGAAGAATTCGTTTAGCTTTTTATTAAAAAAATGACATCCACATATCATAGGATACATATTAATACACCTTCACGCCATCACGGCTTCAGCATAATTAACCACCTTGCATGCGCAATCTAACTCTAGCCTAACCGTAGGAACTGACATAGAGGTCTTAGCGTAGGATAAATAAGTTATTTTAATTGCTTATGCCAGTTATCCACATATGTAATCAACAAGCATTTCGCCATTCCCAGAAAATGCACCCGACACTTCACCAGCGTCTGACAGCGAGTTGGGCGATATAAGGGTATGTTGTAACTACTCTACATTTGAAACTATTACTAGGCAGTGGGAAATGTAATAAATTTAACTCATTCATTTACCCTATACATATTAATATCACCTTCATGTGTACCGTAGTTGTGTAAATCATATGTAGAACGGTCAAGTTTACGCTAGTTTTGGAACGCTGACATAGTCGACGCTGAACAACGCATCACTCCACCTACTGGGGAAAATGTCAAGTTGCCAATGTAGTATTAGTATAATCCGCTAGATGACACCACCGGTGTTGAAAACAGCCGCACAGTTATGGCGGAGCTATTGGAGAGTGAGCTGGTACACTGTGGGATTTAAACGTGGAGAACCCATTTTTTAAATCCCCGTCGATGGAACCGATTACGTTCTATCTCCCTCCCAGGTCTCGCTCAATCTCGGCCGTCTCGTCGATTTAGCGAAATTTTTCAAAAGCTTGACGCAGATCTCGCGCATAATTTTGATTGTGACGTAAACAAACCACCACGTCATCAGTTATCAGCGTATCCACGGCAGAACCATTATCTCCTATTGATGTTCCCTTTTTAGTTATCGTAAGTTATTTTATTCGCAAAACTCATAAAAAAGTAGTACCGCGTTAAAAATAAATCGTACTTGTTTCGTTAACAAACAAACTGGTCACATCCGTGTGACGGTGCCCGACGTCTCCCGCCTAATTGTCTTGTTTGTGCCGTTGATGTACAGTAGGCCATATGGCGCGGTCCAAAACGAACCAGCTCTGTGATCCACTAGCTCTGATTAGGGTTTCATAATCACACACGTTGACTGATCAAGTAAATAACGTCACAATTAAACGCACAGTATGTAGTATCATGTACGCCACCTCCGTCGATCTTGCCATCTCGACAATGTCCATGGATGTGCATTGCATTAGAATTGCAGGGTGACATTCGCCAGATCCATTATTAATTTTTACCAACTCAGTAGACTTGGCCGTTTTTAATAAAAAAATTACTTATATTTTTGTTGCAAACATAAACGTTTGGAGCAAGAGTTTCAACAAAACATACTACAGATAATATTATCCGATATTCACATATGCGTTAGTCGCAGTCATTGTGAAGCATGTGATGATGACATCACAATTGACCTATCCGTCACGTGACCAGGTCTCAAGAATGTCTGTCAAACGATCAGGAAATGAATGTCGAATATGTGGCACGTTGGTGCATTTAGTCTATTATTTGAAATACGGGAGAGTTGTTATTGTAAAAAATATTATGTAGTAATGTATTATCTGTGAAATGAAATAGTAAGGAAATTATCCACATTCACAATTGTTTTCACATTGTTGGCAAAGTCAAACCTTGACGCTTGTCACGTGCAGAATTTTGATTGTGACGTAGGCAAACCTCGACCTACTGGAGAGATCAAATGTTTACATTAACACAAAGTCCTTACAAACAATAGCTGACAATCCATTTAGTTTAAGAACAAATCTTTAATTATTTTATTATTAATTAATTATTGTATTTGCTGCATACAGAACATAGATCATTACTTTGTGTTTTTTACGATGAAATAAATACCAAAATACATTTCTAATTGTGTCATCGTGGCATCCAATGATATGATGTGGAGTAGTATTTGGCACAAGTAGTTGGACAAGGCTGCAACCGGAGCCCGTGAATCATAGCACTGACTCAGCCAAGGCTTTCTCGGACCGGTTCCGTTACTGCTCCTCTATCTTGTAGAATTACTGCTGAGGGTCGACTTGTGTGTGTATACGTTTGTGTGTATGTGTGTGGTGTTTGGTGTGGCTTAATTGGTGGGTGTTTGTGTGCGTGCGTGCGTGCGTGCGTGAGTGCGTGCGTGCGTGCGTGCGTGCGTGCGTGCGTGCGTGCGTGCGTGCGTGCGTGCGTGCGTGCGTGCGTGCGTGCGTGCGTGCGTGCGTGCGTGCGTGCGTGCGTGCGTGCGTGAGACTGCATGTAAAAGTGAGCGCGGGTGTGCGTGCATGTGGGTGCGTGTATGTGAGTGTGTTCCTTCGTGTGAAGGTATGTTGGATACAATTAGAATTGTATTAAACTATGTTGCCCATGTGTACACCATTCATCACTGAACAAATAACATACTTCACGAGGTACACGATTTATTGCATGGGTCCATAGAAAAAATAGTTCACTTAAACCAGGAAGATTCTTATATCAACGACTCAAAAATTGAATCTGTACAGCGACAATAAAATCGCCTACGGGACTACTACGTTCCGTGGTATAATAATAATAATGTATTATTATAATGCTATTGTCATGTTATACAGACATGTAATGTATGCATCGCTAAATACTCATAGTATATATTTATAATAATGTAGTTATAGTTTCAAGCATTGTGCGTACGGTTGTAAATAAATACTACTTATGTACTTCATAAATACATGTATATCCTTATTGCTAAATATTAGATCACCGAAAAAGTCGTATGATGTATTGATCACTGCATCTCTATATAAAAACGATATTATTTACAAATAAATATACAATACACCAATGATATTTGGTGTCGCTTGTTGTATATTATACTTCAACTACATACATGCACACATACACACAGACATACATGCATACCAAGCATACACTGTATGCATGCATGCATGCGTGCGTGCGTACGTACGTACGTACGTACGTACGTACGTACGTACGTACGTACATACGTACGTACGTACATACATACATACATACATACATACATACATACATACATACATACATACATACATACATACATACATACATACATACATACATACATACATACATACATATATATTCGTGCGTAGATGTGTGTTATACATTAAATGCGAGAAGAATCGTTCGTTCGATCGATCACATTCTCCAGCGTTTGAAGATTCTGTCCAAATCCCTCCAATCCTAGCCTGATACAAGTATCACACGATGGCGGTCGCAACAGTTCCAGGGTTGCCATTAAATAACAACCCCTTCGCGACTTCCACCACTTGACACATCGCATATCACCACCGATATTACTAGAACTCTCGCGGAATCTCGCGCTATCACACGCACGTCTCTGAACCGGTCGCCACCGAATGTTTACTCGAACTCAGTGAATGTTTCGACGAATACACCGCGGGATATCGCACGTTGGCGCTCAGTTCATTGCCGAGCATGAAGACGGTCGAGTTGTTTCGACTCGGCGTTCCCGTTCTCCTGTCGACGATGGGAGTGGCTGAGCCTGATGCCGACGGGGTGTTGTTGAGAAGACGCACACTGCTGCCGTACACGTGGGGTTTGCCGTTGGCGAGACCTGACGTCGAGGCGGCCCGCTTCAACGCCGCGTCCGAGTAGCGACGACTCCGCGACCGGTCGGACGGATGAGCCGGGCCCCAGCCGGGCTTCTCCCGCATCAACGTAACCATTAGCTGCAAACACGAACACACGTCGTCTCACACACGGCAAGATAGGTTATATTGGTTACTTGGTTTACAAATTTGCTATCTTAGTCTCACTTTATTTATTTTTATTTTATACAAAGTTTCATAGTCACAGTGTTATCATTAATGTTTATTTTATTTGTCTTACGTTACGCTTTTATTACCAGAAGAAGTCCACTAAAAATCCACTTGGTAGAACATCGTTATTTTCGCAGCTTGCTAAATGATCGCATAAACTGATGGTGTCGTACGTGAGCAATGTCCATAGGTACACACCGTGGATATATGGTAATGGTCTAGTCCCACGGTTACGTGGGGGGTTATGATACATTGCAGCATTTTATTACAAAGTCCACGGCCAATAGTCGCCACGCTAATGTGCATTTCATGGTAATATCCATTCTATGAATAAAGATATATTTCCTCCACAGGTGGATACAACCGACACCTACCAATATATTTATTAGAATTTGCCTCGTCACAAGCCATCCCTACTATAAACTGCGAACGTTAATTTGTATTTATACTAATGCCCATCATTGTCAAACGTACAGCAGGAAATATTGGAAACATTTCAATTGTAAACATAAAACGTTAACTTTCCAAATGCCTTTGTTTCTTTTGCGCTGGATTTGCACCGATATCTATTTCATCAATTATCACGTCGACATGCGTCAACGACGCGGTGTTACATCGTAAATCAGTCGCTTTCACATCTCTATAGGTATATCAAACCACTTCAAAGAAACTCACGTGGCAAACATGCCACTGAACTAAAAGTCCTACAAAATACATAACATTATTACAACCGTTTAATTTAGCTACACATTTGGTTTCATGTATTTTTTTAATCGGCCTTCCTTAAATCACATTTCGTGAAATGGGGTAACGCTGACGGGGATTGAATGCGCAGAGAACTTTAGGTTCAGTTATCACCTCGTTTGTCACACAGTGTTTACCTGGAATCCGCCGTCTTTGCAGTAGTGGTACAGGAACATCCCCACCATCAGGGACATGGGGAACAGTTGGATGAACCAGCCGAGCACTTGCGCGGAGGTCGAATAGTGATAGTCGCCCAGGGTCGGGGGAGTGTAGAGAATGATGTTGAAGATGATCGTCACCTGCATAGTGATCAAACGCGTTGTTGTAGGTGGTCTATGAAGCATGTCATATCACATACCATCTCCAGTTTATCTTATTCAAACATGTCCGTATGTCATACGTTCTTACTCTACTTACTGACCTCTCGTCACAGAGATGCAGAGAACAGCCTTTTAAACTCACCGCTCTAGCCTGTGTTATAGTATAACTTATGGTTTTAAGGAACATTTTGGTAGCCTAATTATAGTGAACAATTTGGCTCAGTTGCAACATGTACTTTATACCAACAGTCAACTGCAATATTTCTGTAATATTGTATTGTTTATGAGTAGTCCGTGCATGAAACAAAGTTATTAAAACAGATTATTATTGTGATAAATACTATATAATGATAAATAATACACATACAAACTATACAGCAGCAGGGTTAGTGTCGAAATGAATAATAAGTTATAGCTTTCACTCGTGCTCTCTCTCTCTCTCTCTCTCTCTCTCTCTCTCTCTCTCTCTCTCTCTCTCTCCTCTCTCTCTCTTCTCTCTCTCTCTCTCCCTCTCTCTCTCTCTCTCTCTCTCTTCTCCCCTCTCTCTCTCCTCTCTCTCTCTCTCTCTCTCTCTCTCTCTCTCTCTCTCTCTCTCTCCTTCTCTCTCTCCTTCTCTCTCTCTCTCTCTCTCTCTATCTCTCTCCTTCTCTCCTTCTCTCTCTCTCTCTCTATCTCCTTCTCTCTCTCTCTCTCTCCTCTCTCTCTCTCTCTCTCTCTCCTTCTCTCGCTCTCTCTCTCCTTCTCTCTCTCTCTCTCTCTCTCTCTCTCTCTCTCTCTCCTTCTCTCGCTCTCTCTCTCTCTCTCTCTCTCTCTCTCTCTCTCTCTCTCTCTCTCTCTCTCTCTCTCTCTCTCTCTCTCTCTCTCTCTCTCTCTCTCTCTCTCTCTCTCTCTCTCTTCACAATTAGACTTGTTACTTAGTCACGGTACTCACGATAATAACAATGGGTGAAACGAATTTCCAGCAGATTTTCCAATAGTTGTTTGGTGCATGTCCAAGCATCAAACTGATGTCATCAGCGAACTTGTCGTAACCTGAAAGAAAACGTGTGTTATAGATTGATCACTTCAAATTCAAGTTATCAGATTGAGTATTATAAAAATATTATTGAGGTGCGCAAATTTATTTTGTGGTGCTCTACCAAACATTTAATACAACCAAACGCATATTAAAAGATTATAAATGAAAGGAATACCAATGCAACAATATTAACACTTGGGTAACTTCTATTGCGCCTAATTCCTTAGAAACCAATCTCAATAATAGCTGCTTCGTACAAACAATATGCTATATATATATATATATATATATATATATATATATATATATATATATATATATATATATATATATATATATATATAATATATTATATATAATTAATTAAAAACATTATATATATACTATTAATTATTAATGTATAATTATTATGTAATATTAATTATATCTACATATATATATAATGCCGAATATATTAATAATAATGAAACTACAGCCAATGTTTTCTTTATAACGAATAGAACAGCAGAATGTACTGACCGTAGATCCAGTTGAGGGCGACACACTCGAGGAGACCGACAAAGAGAAGTGGGAAGCCACTGACGCTGTAGTCGACGAGGTTCAGCAGGTAGATGCCGCCCTACAACGTCACCATCGACAGTTCCGTAAAGCATGTATTGGCAAGATAGCGCTGTGGTGATTCAGGACGGTTGTGTTGATATGACTGTTACACTTGCTTTAATGGCACATGCAAGGTGATGTTTTGGAAAGGTATTAATAATAGTAGATTACCATTAATAAACAGTTGTCTCTCTGGTTTTATAAGCATTATTAATTAATCAGAAACAAATGATTTCATAATAACATTAACATAAACACATTAATTTTAAAATAGCCGTTACAAAGATAAATATCTGAGCAAAAAGTGAATTAATTAATTATATGATGATTTATTTTATTCAGCCTACATAACAAGGTTGTACAAATGAGAGAGCATGCCGGGATGAACTAATATGCACCAGTTAACTTTGGGTTTTCGCAAAATAATGATGAAATAGTAAAAGAAAAAATTAATTAAGGTTTATGTAAGAAAATTAATGCAGGACCTTTAATGCATTAATTATAATTGATTAATTATAATAAAATTAATAATAATAATTTAAAACAGTCTTTACCTTTGTAACCATGGGCAGGCCCAACAGAAACGTGGCGAACATGACAAGAGACCGGAAGATGATTGACTCTCGTTTTCCTCTCAGGACGTTCGGGAACTCGTCGGTGAAGGCGCTGAGTACGCACTCGACGATGGAGAACTGGAAACAGCAAACAGACGGCGTCAGGGCGCTGGATACACGAGACTAACAACTGATGACCAGTCAGTGGCTTCTTGTAAGGGAGCACGCCAAAATGTCCAAAGACCCTCTAGTTACATGCAGTCATTATTCGCAGGAGTACAGTCATTATTCGCAGGAGGACACACATTAGATTTCACATTTTACTTAATTACTTATCCTCTTCGTCCCCAGTGGGACATAAGGCCACAAAAATGCTTCGCCACAAGGTTCTGTCGTTTGCTGAGGCATGGGCCTCACCCCAGGACAGCCCCATCTCTTTCAGCTTGGCCATTACTGATTGTCGCCATGTCATCTTTGGCCGTCCTCGTTTCCTTTTTCCAGGTGGTGTCCATCTCAGTGCCACTTTGGGGATGTTGTCTTGGGGCATTCGCAGAACATGCCCTAGCCATCTTAGTCGTCTGCGTTTGATTTCGAGGACAGCAGTGTTGCAACCGGTCTTCTTATAGAGGTCCACGTTAGACATTTTATTTGGCCAGAATATTCGGCAGATCTTTCTTAGGCATCTATTATGGAACGCATCGATCTTGGCCATGTCCCCTTTTACCACTCGCCAGCACTCTGAGCCATACAGTAGGATGGACTTCACATTACTGTTGTAAAGTATTATCTTTGTGTTGGTGGTGTACTGGTTAGACTTCCAAATGTTCTGCACTTTGGCGAATGCACAGCGGGCTTTACCGAGTCTTGCCTTGATGTCTGTTTGGCCTCCATTGTCTTTGCTGATGAGACTACCCAGGTAAGTAAAGTCTTGTACAAACTAAAGTGGTTCACCATTTACGGTAACAGGTGCGATTAGTGTGGTGTTGATGCTCATCACTTGTGTCTTGGATGTATTGGTGGTAAGCCCAATTTGCTTTACATATCTCTCTAATCGATCAGTTTTTTCCTGCAGATAGTCAAGTTTTACTGATAGAAATGCAAGGTCATCAGCAAAGTCGAGGTCTTCTAACTGGGAAAAGAGAGTCCACTGGATACCCCTGAGTTTATCTGATGTAGTTTTCCGCATAACCCAGTCGATGACGACCAAGAAGAGGATGAGCGAGAGGATACATCCCTGTCTAACACCCGATTTCATTGCGAACCACTCGGATGATGTATTACTGAGGATGACACTGCATTCAAAGTGGTTGTAGAACATCTCTATCAGTGAAACAATCTTTAGAGGTACTCCATAGGATCTTAGGATCTTCCACAGAGTGTCATGGTGGATACTGTCAAAGGCCTTTTTGAAATCAATGAAGTTGATATACAGTGGGCAGTTCCATTCTAGAGTCTGCTCTATGATGTTTCTCAATGCAAAGATCTGATCAGTGCACCCTCTTCTCTTCCGGAATCCCGCTTGTTCTTGCCTCAGCTTCTTGTCGATAGCTGTCTCGATTCTTCCAAGAAGGATTCTACAGAAGACTTTGCTGGGGATGGACAAGAGTGTGATTCCTCGCCAATTGTCACAGACTTGGAGGTTGCCTTTCTTAGGGATCTTTATAATGAGTCCTTTGCCCCAGTCACTTGGGATAGTCTCTTTGTCCCAAATGGTGTCGAACAAGTTAGTCAGGACTCTTGTAGCTGTTGAGGTCGGCCTTCAACATTTCAGCATGAATGGAGTCTACGCCTGGGGCTGTTCCACTCTTCATAGCTTTGATGGCATTTTTAACTTCTGCTTCTGTTGGGGGACTGGTGTCGATGTTGAGGTCATCTGGCATTGGTGGGGGGTCGGCGGGTTCATCTGGCTGAGGGTGGTTCAGGACATCACAGAAATATTTAACCCATCTATCAACTTATTCACGTTCAGTTGTAATAGTGCTGCCATATTTGCCTTTCACAGGGGCAGAGTGAGTAGTGTAGTTACCACAGAGACGCTTGGTGATCTTGTAGACAGTGCTCAGTTCACCTCTTGCTGCAGCACTCTCAGCTTCTGCTGCTAGCCCTTCTACGTAGGACCTTTTGTCATTCCTGGCACTCTTCTTCACTTCCTTGTCTTTGCCTTTGTATGCTTCTTGGACTTGTTGTTGGAGTCTCGCTGATTTGGTGCTCAGCATCTTGATTTTGAGTTGTTTCCGCTCCTCAGTCTTTTTCCGTGTTTCCGGTGTTAGCCATTCCTTGTGGTTCTTCTTCTTGTGGCCCAAGACTTTGGTAGCTACTTCGACATAGGTCTTCTTGATGGTGTCCCACTTGTTGGTAGCGTCGTGATCAATCTCCTCTGATGTGTCTGTTAATGCACTGAAGCGGTTTCTCAGCTCCAAGACGAACTCCTGTTTGGTGACTGGGCATGCGAGTCTTGTGACATCTAGTTGTTTACGGCGCTGACTCTCTGGTACCACTTTGTGAAGCTTCAACTTGACGCGTGCGGTTACCAAATAGTGGTCACTATAAATGTCAGCTCCACGGCAAACTCTCACATCTTGAAGGGACCTACGCCATTTTCCATTGATGATAATGTGGTCGATTTGATTGCTTGTCCTACCATCAGGTGATTTCCAGGTGAGCTTGTGGATGTCCCGGTGTGCAAAGATGGTACCTCCAATTACATAGTTGTTGTTCAAGCCGTAATGAACAAGGCGTTCACCATTGTCATTCATCACGCCACAACCATGTTTGCCCATGGCTCTTTGGCAGTTGGAGTTATCAGAACCAACTTTGGCTTTCATGTCTCCGATGATCAGAAGCATGTCATGTTGTGGCAATTTGGCGACTGCTTGTTGCAGCTGTTCGTACCAGTCTTCCTTGTCCTCTTTGTCAGATTCATTGGTTGGGGCGTAACACAGAATGATTGTAAGCTTGCAGTGTTTGGAGTTGAAGCGTGCTTTCATTATCCTATCGCTGATCGGTTCCCATTCCAGCAATGGCCTTCTGTTTGGAGATTACAAGGGCTACACCACGGATGTGTGTGTCCTCATGTCCTGAGTATAGTATGGTTGAATCATCATGGCTCACCTGTCGCCCGGACCCAGTCCATCGACACTCGCTAACCCCTAGGATGTCCAGTCTGTATCTTTTCATCTCGCGGATTACTTGTGCTAACTTTGAGGCCTCGTTCATTGTACGGACATTTCATGTCCCTATGCTGATCTTAGTTTTGGGCCCGAGCAAACTACCTGTCGCACACCTGCCTTCCTGGTGTAGGCTTTCAGCAGGTGTGGTCATACTGCCAGGCTGGCTCGAGTCTGCTATGGGGCCCCTTGTAGTAGTTTCCATTGTTGTAGTTTCCGTAACATAATTTATTTTATAGGGTGGGGTTGTTAGTCCCACGCCCAACCCCCAACCTGGAGGACCAGGTGCTGGGTTTCGTCTGGTCCCTCCCCTGAGACCTGCCCGGCTTGGTTAAACCTGCCAGGGGATTTAGCCCCCGCCGGTATAGCTACTAGAGTCCTTGAGACACGCAAGCCTCCTCACCACCAACAAGGTACCAGCACGGAGAGGAAGATATTTCACATTGTGTGTATATAATTATTAACTGAAGACACTATTTTAATGTTGGCACATTTGTTATTGGTTATTGGGATACATAGAGGTTTGGTGCACTTGAGCACAAACGCATATTTATGCATAGCGACGCATATATGCACACGCGCACACGCGCACACGCGCACACGCACACGCGCACGCGCACACAGTGACCCTACCTGCGAGCCGAAGCCGAGCGTGGCCATCATGATGAAGAAGAAGATGGCCCACAGCTGTGGCACGGGCATTCGAGACAACGCCTCCGGGTACACGACGAACGCCAAGCCCGGTCCTACACAACACAACAACCATCTACGTAAACGGTATTAGATGTACTGAAAGACAAGTTAGCCAGTACACAAACATGTCCCATGGCACGTTTATAACTTAACGGCAACGTTGTTATAGCTAGGTATAACATCTTTCTTTGCACATATGTCCCTCTCGAGTGTGGACTCCTTATCTCTATTTCAACAGGTCATGGGAAAATGGTCAACTAGTAAACATACACAATAGTTTATATTCTGGAATTTGTCTGATCTTATGTTAAACTTCCCCTTCTGTGATATTGTTAGAATGCACAATTGAATAATTAGTTAGTCACCATGAAGATATGGCATGTGCCTTTTGCACGAATACTTATTTGAAACTTCAATTCCAATGTGTTAATAATATTATGTTTCCCAGATTACAAAGCATTTGCCGCATTGAACATATAACAATAACAAATAGTGTTATTACTCGATCAGTCTTTGACTTTCAATACAATAATGATTTCCACCAAAGTAGACGTCTTCGTGTGTACGTCTTCCCATACCATTACATTATTCTCAGACGTAACATCATCCACAGTAGTCACAAGTGGCCTACCTCCTGCCGCTACTTCGGCGACTGACACGCCTTTCTCGTAGGCCATGAAGCCGAGCACACAGAAGATGACGAAACCGGCGTAGATGCTCGTGGCACAGTTGATGAGAGCCACGATCAGCGAGTCCCTGCAGCCGAGAGTGGGTGCTGGTTAGTTGGGTGGTCAGTGGTTCACGCAACAGCAGTTGTGGCAATGTATAAGAGTCGTAGTGCTCCAGCATCATAAGTGTCGACACATATGCGTAATCCATGGTATGTTTAATACGTAATCGATAATAATTAATTAGGGAGTAATCACATTATTACGACAACTGTCAACATTTAAATTGTGTTGTTAATGTTGGTTGTTGTTGTTGTTGTTGTTGTTGTTGTTGTTGTTGTTATTGCTGTTATTACTATTGTTGTTGCTGTTGTTATTTATGATATTTCGTCTTCTTACTCTTTCACCTTTTCTTCGTTTTCATATTTGTTCAACTACGGCCACGTAACAGCTATCGTTCTCTTTGGCGAATGATGCAAGAACTTAACACAATAATGTTCGCATAGAAGTTGAAATTTCGCGCATTAATTACGCCGTTCTTCGCAGAATAAATTTCAAGATACTCCTAATAAACCACTTAAGTAACGATGCTGAGTGTTAGCGCCACTCACTTGAGACAGTTGTTGTCGAACTTGTTGTAGCTGGCCATGGCAATGAGACCGCCAGAACACGCGCTCAGAGAGTAGAAGATCTGGGTCGCCGCGTCAGACCACACCTACACAGAATCAGACGGTTTGTTTAAACTACATTTAAAAAATTATATTTGAAAATATTTCTACAACAGAATCCAATGCAGAGTATTGTTAGTCTAGATAAACTATATGATATATGTAATTGTTTTTATCATACGTTTCAAATAATATTTCAAATATTTAGCAAGACTATCACACAAAGTTATATACCTCAAAAGCTATGTGGACGTCATTATCATATCGAGACTGTAACAAATGTTCATCTATGAATATATCGTCCTTCTCAAAGGTTTCATGTCAATTGTATTTTTAAACAATCCCGCTGCTAACGCTAACATTTCTTTCTAACTAAGTACCACATTTATAGCACATGATTACTTAACATATGTTTAAGTGGTCAGTAATTGAAAACTGATTTCAAATATTTGTTGTTACTGGTTCCCGCAACATAAACTCCATTCTAGAGCCACCTATTCGTACTTACCCTGGAGTCGCCCAGCCTACTGAAATCTGGTTTCAGGTAGAATATTATTCCATCGATTGCACCCGGAAGTGACGCACCGCGCAGAAGCAGAATGGTCAACATGATGTACGGAAAGATGGCGGTGAAATAGACGACCTGCAAATACACGACACGGTAAACACGCGTCTAACAGAGTCCTGATGTCACCAAGTTGGGATGTACTGTCGGACATAACTCATCATACTCATGATGATTAGACAGCGCAGCGGAAACAGCTGCGTCGCTGAGAAAATCAAAGTTGTTGCCGGACTCGAAATGACATCCTAACGCATGGATGTTAAATTGCATTCGTTGCGCGACTATTTATGTTTACCTAGATGCGTTGGCATGCAGTCACCGGATTGATTAGATTTAGAAACGACACCGCGTGCGTCATCGAACGTGTTTAATAACAGCTATATCTGTATGCAATGGATATTGACGACAGACGGGCGGAATGGAAACATTGTGTGATATATTTATCGCGACCTCGCCATGTCCACATGTTTCTTTCGTCACCGACGCGACTTCTTAATAACAATCGGCTCGTTCACAAGACACATGATTGAATACATGTCAAAGGAATGTTCTTATACTTCGTTTCATTTGTGTCGTTAAGGTCATCTTGAGTGTCATGATGAATAACATCGCTCTGACCAAGAAATCTATCGCAAATAAATATCGTCACTGTAGACGACTTGTTTCTATGGTGCCCTTGGAAAATAAATAGCAACAATCGATAGGCACTTGACATAGGACAGTGGAAACCCCAGGGCAGTGTTTGACCGGATATTATGTCATAATAATTTCCATTCCCTCTTACATTCTACAATATGGACTTCACAGCTTAGTACAGATTGTGTCCATTCAGAACATAAATTAGCATCATCATATTTTATTGGTGCATCACAGTTACGTCTTACAACGTTTCGAGCATAACCGAAATAATAAAAACACGTTTTATTTCTTTATATTATGATACCCTCGGCACGTGACCCATCTATTTCGCCCTACACGTGAAGTAGTGAGCGTCGTACCTTTCCAAGCGACTGGATGCCCCTGATGAGACATACGAAGATGATGAGCCAGGCGATCAGAAGACAAAGCGCCAGCTTCCAGTTGACCGCCCCCATCTCCTCCATCCCGCTCGACATCTCCAACACGTAGTTGCTGAAACAAACGACATCGTCGGTCACCATCTAGCTGGAGGCGTCACCCTGGACATGCAATACGAGGAAGGCTGCGTTCTCCACCGCGCGATCGACGGCGCCTACTTACTTGTAGTATTCTTCCGCCGGTGTCTTGAGCTTGCCCAATTTCAACTTGGTGACGTTTGACAAAACGGAGGCGGCTGAAGTTGAAAGAAATTGAGTTGTTCAGTTTCTTGCACCCACAACACATGCAATACGTATAGTATGGATGATGGATGTAATAATTTCGCCAATCCAAAGCATGCTTTGGATCAACGTCCTCCACTAATACGTGGTATTGGACATTAGACGGCGCCATTGTGCCAACGTATTTGTGGTGAAATTACCTCACCAAGTAGTGCGCTACGTATTCGAGATCTTTGCGAACCAAAATTATCAGCTCTTAATATCATCACATACGTACTGCGGAGAGCAACATAAAAGGATGTACCCACCAGTGGTAGAGATGTACGATATTGCTGACGCATTGCCGTTGGAGGCAACTCCATGCGTGTCGTCGTGGTATCTGGGCGGGAGGCAGTCGGGGGTATTCCAGGTGTTGTTGCAGCTGATCCACGGCAGGTTGCCCGTGACGGAGCGGAAGGAGGCGAACAGATAGAGGAGGACGTGGGCGATGACGACGTTGTAGTACACCGCGATCAGCCACGACACGGCCACCATCGCGAAGCCGAGACCTGCGGAGACAGGAGGTGTTAGACGGCGAGGCGAGGTACTGAGTTAGTCGGTTATGTAGAGGTTCCGACAAGTCACCTCGGTAAAGGAGTAAATCAGTTAGACACTGCTGTCGCAAGCACTGCTTTGTCCAGCCTCTCTTGGAAAGTAGATCCGACCACGAAAAACCAGCGGGATTTCGACATTTGCTTCATCCGCCATTGACAATAGACAACGGCGTTGTCTTCTCCGGATGACCCACAGACAAAGTGCTAACATCGAGATTAGCGTCTTGAATATGCGAAGTATTTCGCGTTAGGGGTACTTTCTAGCTATAACCGCCGTCTAACAGCAACAACAAAATAAAATAAGATGTTTCCCATTTGTGATGAATCGAGCTTGCGCAATAACAGCTGAAACTCCGATTCAGAAACATGGACGTACCTTTAAAGAGCGGGTTGATCTTCCACACAGAGATCGGACCGAGACTGGCGAACTGACCGAAGGCAAGTTCCATGAAGAAAAGTGGTAGTCCGACAGCAGCTAGCATGATGACGTAGGGCAGTAGAAAGGCTCCTGGAACAAGATCGACCGTCGTCATCACGTCTGTAGTTCAACGCATGTGCATCCTGGTGTTTTCTTTAGTGATTTGTATGTACGCAAAATACAGGCGTGATTAGCTAGGCACGGTTTACATACTTTGCTTTGCAAATCTATTATACCGTGTAATATATTATATTATAGTCTACGTTGTAGTACGGTCCCATGACATAAACTATTCACGAAACTATTCACGAAAATGATGCTATCTGGTGCTGTCACAGTTGTTGGTTGCTGCTCGTACCACCACCAGCACCACCATCACCATCACCATCACCACCACCATCACCATCACCATCACCATCACCATCACCATCACCACCACCACCACCACCATCATCATCACCATCACCACCACCACCACCACCACCACCATCATCATCATCACCATCACCATCACCACCACCACCACCATCATCATCATCACCATCACCACCACCACCATCACCATCACCATCACCATCACCATCACCATCACCATCACCACCACCACCACCATCACCATCACCATCACCACCACCACCACCACCACCATTACCATTACCATCACCGTCACCGTCACCATCACCACCACCACCACCACCACTAACCCCAATACCACCACCATCACCCCCACCATCATCACCACCAACAACAACAACAACACAACCACCACCACAACTACCACCACCATTAGCATCACCATCACCATCACCCCCACCATCATCACCACCACCACCAACAACAACACAACCACCACCACAACTACCACCACCATTAGCATCACCACCACAACCACAACCACCACCACAACCACCACCACAACTATCATCACCACCACCACCACCACCATCACCACCACCACCACAGAAACCACCATCACCAACACCACCATCACCACCACAACCACCATCACCACCACCACAACTACCACAACTACCACAACCACCACAACCACCACCACAACCACCACCACAACCACCACAACCACCACAACCACCACAACCACCACAACCACCATCACCAACACCACCATCATCACCATACCCACCACCAACACCACCACCACTAAGACCACCGCTGTCACTATCACCACCACCACCACCTCAACAACAACAACAACCTCCACCACCTCAACAACAACAACAACCAATAATACCAACAATACTGGGCAGCCACGACACGTCCTCCCTCCTCCCTCCCTTCCCGGTGACCTCGTTTCCCCAGCACTCACCACCGCCGTTCTTGTAGCACAGGTAGGGGAACCTCCAGACGTTCCCGAGGCCAACGGCGTAGCCGATGCACGTGAATAGGAACTCAAGCTTGCCACCCCAGTTGCCTCTCGCGCTCTCCGAGTCACTGTCCAACTCCGCCAGCTTCTTCGCATCCACCTCGAGTCGGATGTCATCCTACAACGTACAAACATGTCGTCACCTGATATTGTTCTCTGATGTGTGTTTAATATCATGTGTGTGTATATATATATATATATATATATATATATATATATATATATATATATATATATATATAACAATAACCAATAATAATTATAATTATCTATGTCTGCTATATATATATATATATATATATATATATATATATATATATATATATATATATATATAATACATACATATATACATACATATACATATACATACATATATACATACATACATACATACATACATACATACATACATACATACATACATACATACATACATACATACATACATACATACATACATACATACATACATACATACATACATACATACATACATACATACATACATATTTTCATATATAATTCTGGATGGTAAAATACTTTCCTTCCTCTTAAAAACCAGATCATGTAAACATTCATATATAAACAAAGGTGGGTTAGGGTTACAACGTATTGTTAGGAACACTTCCTAGTTAAACGGGAATAACTATACATTCTAGTGAGCGTGAAGCGTGGGACGGTCTAAATAAACTATTCCACAAAATGTACTTTAAACCGCGATCTGTAATTCTAAATAAGGATGCATTGATTTAATAAACACAATTATTATCAGCGACATATCCGGATAAAGCGGAAAACATTTACATAGTCTGGAGAGCGTGAAGCGTGTGACCGTTTGATCAAACTATTCCACAAAGTGTATCTTAAATCGCAATACATAATTATAAATAAGGATACGTTCTTTTGAGATATGCCCGGCGTTTAATAATTGCTTCGAAATAACATTCATATAATACCTAGTTGGTACGAAAAACCGGATACAACCAAACAGTTTTCCATAAGCATCAGCGTTACATGAATATATATTAATGTTGTGTAATGACTCACCCTTGAATACAAACATTATTCAGCTCCTAGACAAAGGCGCCGTTAAAAATAGAGACGTTCTTTTTAAAATGGCGAAACGTTTGGTTGACGCCACAATAGAACATGTTTCATAACGATTTTGGTGATATTACATAAGCCGACATATCGCTTACCCCAACATTACAATGACAGCAGGATAATTAATTTTTATCCTTCCACAACTACCCGAAAATCCGTGCTACCACCCCATGAGTGTCATCCCTGTCGATAGGGAAATAGGGACTAGACGTCAATTACGAAGGATAAGGAGCTATTTTGGTCACTGTTACTGGTACGTCCTTCAAGCGGCACGTACACTTTGGTCTACTTTCAACATCCGTTATGCGTGGCTGCCCACAGATCAAACCATACATCCAGGTAGCAAGTCCATAATACTAGCAAATGTCAGCTAGCACTGAATCACCCTTTGTAAGCACAACGATCTCTAAGTATTTCGGCAGTTCACACGAGATTAAACAATTCGACATAACACTATACATGCGTATGCTGATCGGGATTACGTAAAGCTACAGCTAGAGCACAATGAATTATCAACAGACTCGACTTGGTAGACGTCTACTCTACTCCCAAGCCACTCGTCTGTCCGTACCTACTTCATTCGCCTGCGAAACTCACCATGTCGTAATATGGATTGGGACCCGCCGCCATGGCTGATGTCAACCGATTCGCGACTTGCGAAAAACTACTACGTTCGATGACCGAAAAAATCTATTTTCGCCCAACCGTCACCTGAGTGTGTCCTCATAAAGGGGCAAGAGTCAAACTCTCACGTCACCTGAACCGTGGTCACTGAACCGTGACCACTGCCGTTTGGCGCTCTTTTTGAGTTCACGGCATGAGCAAACATTGTTTACCCTGTCATAGCGTTGGTAAATGTTTTGCAAAACTATTTTGTGACAACCTGCTTTCATGCGGGACATATCAGTCGCTTGCGTTACGTAATTACCTGTGTAATTATAACATGAAAAATAAATAGAATGAGCTTAAATTTTAATAATCGTTTTATTATCAAACAGGCGCTGTCGTTCGGTGTTTGCAGTATTATGTTCATAAAATTTGCATTTCTGTAAGAATTACCCAGTCTACGTTCCAGACAGATGTTTGTGTCTCAGGGGAGTGTTTTAATTAAACTTTGCAGGATCAATAAGTAGGCCGACTAATTGCGGCAGGGTCGTGTGTCGTTTCTGGCAGCATTCGCTAGATAGCGCCACTGTATTCCACAAATGCTGCCCTTTTCTATTTAGCATTTACACCATATTTGGGCTTACATTGGCCCATGTTGATAATTACATGGTGTTCTTTGTTTCATTCGCTACCAAGTCTATTATAATGTATCGTCGCTTTCACAATTGATTTTTAAGTACATATTTCCTAACCATGATCGTTCGAATAGTCGAAATACAGTCACAATTACGCAGTATTCTCCTGTATTGTACATAGCGAAACAACCACTGTGAATGTCCAATTTGGGATTCTGGAACAGTTTTGGTCATATTCATGCGGTCCTAAGTAATGTGCAACTATCTGGCTTTCAAGCAGTGTTTCTAGGCTAGAAATTGTGGCATTGCCTCTGTGTCGACCACTGGCCGCGTTCCGTTCCTACCGTGGATGATCACGCCACAGCCACGAACCGGTTGAAAGTTACATCTACTAGGCTCGCATATGATAAGAAGAAGATATTGCTTTCGAGCATCTTCTTAATCTCTGCGGTCCGCTGGACAACCAATTATGCGCTCGCGTTATACAGGTGTCATCCTCCACAGAAACGGTCGTGGAGAAGTACTTTACTCACGCCGAAACTGCATAAATATGTTAATCATCCATCGCGTGCCACGTTCAGTTAACTTTCGAAAAGATGCTGACATTTTAGTAGCCCGACAAGACAAACCTAGCCACATAAAACAAGCGTGAATATTAACATACCAAGTGGAAATGTATTACCCGGTGACAGAGTCCTAAGGCCTCCTATTGAAAAATCCAGTTCTACTCTAGGATATTGATTCACGTAATTCCACATGCCGTTCACTTATCCTTGGGGTTAGACAGTATTTAATGCTGGCTAACAAATAACACGACCCTGGATTAAGACTCAACCCGTAGATTCTCATGGAGCCTTCACATTTCGCTTACACCCTCTCACCTTTCTACATAATAACAAAACAACTATTTGCTCTTGATAAAAAGCCAGACAACCTTGTCAGAAAGCCAACACGACACGCCTACTATTTCACGGAATCTGATGCAAGATTACTGATTCCCTATGCAGAAACCATCAGCGCGAAGCAGCGAGCGCCTCGGCGAAAACACCTAAATCGCTGTAATACGCCTCCGACAACACTCGATTCGGTTAGCGTTATCGATTCTTCGATGTACGTCCGCGTGTTCTGCGCCAGATGGAGGCCGCTGCTGCTTTTTGCGCAGGCGTGTGACGCTCGTGGGCTGCGCGTGATCGTTCGCTGCGCATGTTCGTGTGTGTACGTGATCCCGTTCTAATAAGTGGCGTTGTTGTTGCTGTGATATTCAGATTATTAACACTCTCTAATTAGTGTGCCGCAATTCCTTGCTCTTCGAGGACTAGATGCAGAAATGAGTAGAGGGTGCTGCCAGTCGCAGTGCGACCAACAAGTTAGACAAGTCGGAACATTCACGTCTTCTAGTTCAGTGCCGTTTGTGTTATCCTAGAAGGTATAATCATCATCGTCTACTGCCATCCATGGAAATGGAAAGTGCCATTTAGTCTGCGTTCGTGTATATGGGTATCATGTACCTTTCAGAATCATTCTGTTACGTGAACGTAAACCCAACCGTTGCAGAACGTAAACCGTTGGGATTGTTTACATATTCCAAATTCGTAACTAGATGAATGCATTTCGCGTAGCAGGATGTCACATGGACCACTATCGGAATCCTAAAACGCTTTCATTTAGAATTACTGTATACACACGTCGACCGTCGAAATGCCACAATTTGTAATAACTGAGACACGATGTCTTCTCGCACGTCTGCTAGAACCATCTGGTCGTTGTCCAAACCTATATTGTTTGCGTCGCAGCAGCGACGACGAACAAACTTCCCACTCGCGTATTGCTGCGTCAGTTACGCAACGGCAATGGCGCTACCGACACCCACAGGTATTCGTGAAATAACAGAGACAGATGCCCCGATTGTTCCAACGCATAGTTTGTCTGACTCGACGTGACGCAATACCGGCCAGATGGCGTCTACAACACCTGGGCTTAATGAGCCGCGGCGTCCCAGAGCCTGCCGCATCAACTAACGTTTATCCAAACCCCAACAGACGTTTACGGCCGGTCAATTGTACTGATCGCATAAGTCAGAGAACGAATGCAGTGAGTCCGTGTAATTATCGCCACGAGTGGTAAATTAGACTGCGCTACATTCCGACAGAGCGCAATATAACCGACCGGACGTTGAGTGCGGGAAGCGACGGTGAAGTACGCGGTAGACGGCGGGGGGTCGTTGACGAGAAGGTGACAGCGCGCAAGGGCTGCGTCCTACTAAACACTCTTTAATTAGCTTAGCTTATATCTTATTCCCAGGCACCCGGCAATTCTGCGTGTTGCTTGTGAGTGTACGTGTGCGTGCGTGCGCGCGCGTGTGTGTATGTGTGTGAGTGCGTGCATACGTGCGAGCATGTGTGTGTGTGTGTGTGTGTGTGTGTGTGTGTGTGTGTGTGTGTGTGTGTGTGTGTGTGTGTGTGTGTGTGTGTGTGTGTGTGTGTGTGTGTGTGTGTGTGTGTGTGTGTGTGTGTGTGTGTGTGTGTGTGTGTGTGTGTGTGTGTGTGTGTGTGTGTGTGTGTGTGTGTGTGTGTGTGTGTGTGTGTGTGTGTGTGTGTGTGTGTGTGTGTGTGTGTGTGTGTGTGTGTGTGTGTGTGTGTGTGTGTGTGTGTGTGTGTGTGTGTGTGTGTTCATGTGCAGTGGTGTATGTGTGCATTTGTGCTCGCAGAAACAGAGAGCATTATTAATGTACTCGTGGGAAACAGAAAACCTTATTATTGTGCTCGCAGTAACAGAAAGCATCACCGTGCTCGCAAAAACAGAAAGCATTACTGGGTTCGCAGATACAGAAATAATTATTGTGGTGCTCACAAAAACACAAATTATAATTGTATTCGCAGAAACAGAAAGCATTACTGTGCTCGCAGAAACAGAAAGCATTATTGCGACGTTGCACATCTTGCGCCAAGATGGACAACGTCGCAAAACGACTTACCGTAGACTAACAGCATCATTCACCATCACATCCCCTCAACGTCTGTCATTGCTTTCACCCATGTGCACAGAACAGACATTTAAGTTGCACGGGTTTAATTATTTACTGTATCGGGACTATAATCAATGGTGGCAATTGTGTTGTGCAAATATATGGTTTTCTAGTTGATTATTCCCGCTTCTCTCGGAATCCAATAACCTGTTGGCCTACCAAGTCCTACGTCGACCAACAAGGTGCAGTCAAGCACTGGCAGTTGGCCGACAACTGTTGTTGACGCGTTACCTCATCCTCGACGTCCACTATAATCTTCCCGCAGGTGAAGACACCATGCATCAGCAGCTGATGACCGCTTGCACCATTTAGGGATCTGGTCAGACATCGCGGAAATAGCCACAGCCCATAACGGCTATGTATAGCCGCTGGGTTCGGGAGTAGCCTTGCATCCACCAGGTTGTTGTGACGCAAAGATATATCTCAACTAAATCGGGATTTAGTGCGATTGTATCGGCACTAGACAGCCTAATACGTTTGATTCGATCGATATGGGATACTTTTAGTAAGGAACGAGAAACACAATTTGTTTTTATTCGTATACAAATTTCGTATTGTTATTGATTAATCTGGTTTTTTCGTCTTCTTGGAATGTCGTTCAGCGATACGTTGTTGGGACGCTGATGTTTCAAAATAACAGAATGTTCAGAACAGCGATCAATAATTTACGCAGTTCTCCGAGATTCGCTCTTGTTTCAGCTCAGACTAATTGTGCGGTGACCGTCGTCCTCCGTCACGGCGACAACAAAGACGTGACATTGTGTGTGTCTACGTCGTGCAGTGACGGAAGAGAAAATCGATAATGTATTGCGTTTTAGCGCGGAGT
>JAODUO010000144.1:175000-217500 GCA_025642075.2 Ridgeia piscesae
CACATTTTCTCCGGAGAACGAAACGCAGTCAGTCTGCGATATTGCTGCATCTCCTTTTAAATGTCCGTTGCTCAACAAGGGGTCCAACGTTGACGGTTCCGCGCTGTTATCCGTGGTTTGTGATGTGGGTTCCGCACTGCCTGTGCTGTCCATGGTGTGTGTTCTTAGTAGAGTTTATATACTTCAATGTTGATATAACTCGCTGAACATGCGAGTAGTACTCGCAGAGTCTCGTGTAGTAATGAACTGTGTGTTGACTAGCGAGTCTGAATATAAATACACTTCCCGCCGGATCATAACATTGGCTCGCTGCCAAGCATCCACGATACGGCTTGTTTTCACGGGGGGAGTGTGTTGTTTTAATCAACAGCATTTTATTAATGTCAAGAATATTCCGATTACATTTGTAATTTGTATACTGTACCCTTTTAGTATTATGTAATATAAGTAAACGTGCATTGCCTAATGATTTAATATGAGAAAGTTTGCAGTTATATGTGAAGCTAGTCACCCCATGACAAAATGGACCTGACCGCAATACCATGAATGACTGCATCCGGGTATCTCGTAAACGCTTTGATGGACGTCTCACTGGCGGAAGTGGGCAGGCTTCCGTATGCAAATCGATTACGCGACTTGTCAGGTCTTTTCCATTCACAAAATGGCGATGACTAACCTGCCTCACAGAGCATGGAGGATTACCAGCGCTAAAGTACACATTAAACCGGACATATCAAACGTAGAGACGCGGATGATGCCATCGGAAGTTTCACAACATAGCACCAGTAGCGGATCTATGAACTAACTGACACGATTCCACTGTTTTCTTTGTAACGAAATTCGTAGAATCACGTCACACTATAGCAAAAAGGACAGAAATCGAGAGAACACCAAATGCAAGAGATGTGTATCAGTAAAACCGATTTGATATTCCGCTATGAACATCGATAGGTTCTGTACCAGAAATATCGATGTAAATCAGGCATGTGTTCACTCTAGAATACAGTGTGTACGTGTCTTACGTGCAGTGATATCAATACAACATAGTAATTATAGATGCATTTCTGTTCGCATTGAACTGCAGTGTAACTATGATATGCTTACATTGCAGTTCTTTATCTAGTCAGCGAACAATATTATTGTGCACCGACTAGATAAAGACTAGTTTGCCGACACATCCGAATGACAGACACCGATGTGTCTCTTTGTGCTTTTGGTGCTTCAGTGCGCGCAATAATAGTAATTAATTAGGCCGTGAGCTGATCAACAATTGTGTGTGATTCTTCAACTAATTTACAACCTAAGGTGTCTCATATTCAGACGAATACTTGGTACATTCTGAGTTCACCTTTTGTATATGTACGTATGACCGCGTAGAAAGACACAGGCCAACAAACCACTGTTATTTTGAGGACATTTTGGTGCACCAAGGAATTATTTCAATGTCACAATCGGAGCAGAATTGCATCCAATGCATTAATATGGCTTATCCTCTAAATATATTATCTCCCTTGTCTACGTGTAAGCTGTGACCACTGTTACGTTAATAATAATTTTTAATTTATGTCATAACAAGTTTTAAGATTGCTTAGGTGACTTTAAAACGTTTCTTATTTGACGCTACAGCAATACATCTGACGACATGGAAACATGGCCTGAATGTTTATGCTGCGAACTGTTTTTGAGAGTTTGGAAGCAGAAGAATGGCTAAAATGTGGACAATTTACGGCGTAGACCAACAGGGCGGTGCGCCGTGCGTGTACGGGACGAGTGTGTGCCAACTGTGCCGTTATGGAAGAAGAAAACAAAACTGGCTACTCGGTGTTTTGAAACACCCGTACACAAAATACGAATTCAAATAATAATGACACACTTGTAGATGTTATATAACAGGACATTATGGATATATTTATTGAACAACAACAAACTTCGGTTTCGTAAAAAAAGATCACGTTTTGGTCAACTGTTGCGGCTGTTAAGTGGCCTGAGGTGGGGGTCTATAATCGGCGTTATATCGCTGTACAGGGAGGGCAGATGTCACTGTTGTGTCATACTAGTTGCTGTATTGCGCCCCAAAATTATATGGCAACGGTCGGTAACCTGCGGCCCACTGGTCAACGGTGGCCCGCGGGGCTATTTGTTGTGTCCATCTGGCTATATGACATTGTACTGAAAGAATCCCGCGGGATGGCGACAGTGGACTGTTGGTGCACCTTCCACTGTCTGGAGAACATATTGCGTCTACCACTGCACGCGTCCCATGTGTGAGTGGGATGTACACGCTCCCATCTCACGTCGTAGCCTACGACCCTGAAATGCGCGGCCCGCCCACCTAGTCCAAACCACCTTGACCTATTGTATTTTTTTATTATATCATATGGCCCTTCATTCCAAACATCTATAAGCATATTTGATATTTTACGAAAAGCCGTGAGAATTGTATCGCGAAAAAATAGCATTACACACGCACGCAAACACGCATGCATGTACTCACGCACACACATACACAGATACACACACACACACCACACACACCACACACACACACACACACACACACACACACACACACACACACACACACACACACACACACACACACACACACACACACACACACACACACACACACACACACACACACACACACACACACACACACACACACCACTTGCGAATTCTAAAAAAATACTCATGTAAACGCATAATGAAAATGTTACCAAATTGCATCCGTGGGAAAACCCAAAATTCGTGAGCATCTGTACACACGCCCGTAAATCAGATATATCTGTGAAAACCCGGAGACTCACTGCTAACCCGTGGGACTTAGTCGGTCTGATGGCCTGCTCCTGTGGGGGGTTCGTATCCGGTGTTTGTCCTACACTCGACGGTGTCACAACAGGGTATCACCCGAGGGTGTGTGTCATGGTGACATGTCCTAGGGGAGTGCCGGTGTCATTTAGATACCCAGTGCTTCCATTTACGGCTCGTCCGACAGCCGCGTGGGCCTCTAAAGCCGGAGACAGGTCATTACTCACCGTCCTTTCTTCTACCAGGACGGCGCTTTCAACTTTTAGCAGTTCAGCGAATTTGTGACATTTTCGGATACCAATCCTGCGGTATTTTTCTACCACGTGTTTTATTTGTTTTACCAGTGTGTGACGCTCTGAATGTTGCGCTCCTGTTGTACATTATTCAAAGAAAGAGTTTTGCTTTTTGTTTTGTTTGATATATTAGATCAGTTTAGCTCTCTGGCAACTTCCCTGTATTTGTCTTCGTTCGAGATTGCTTGGAAACCCCCCACTTTGCATGGGTAGCATTTATTTTGGTTTTATATAATTATAAGCCATTCTGAATTATATTTCTGTATGGCCATTGCATCGTTTCTCTGGATTTTTATAACTGGTATAATTGTTGTTTTTGTTATTACAATTTATGCGTTATGTTTACCTTGGTATTATAGAATATTTCATAAACAATTTTGTATAGAAAAATGCTCTTGAATCTGATACCCGTCAATATCCACCATTTTTAAAAAACCATTTATAACTATTACTCGAACGTTCCGCGTCTGCATGGGTATATTGTTACTGTCATCACATTACAGCAATTCTAAAATTCCGCATGCAGGGATCATTAAACCCATTTCTATAGCGCTATATATTTAGGCGATACATTGTAAATAGCATAATATTACGCATAGCGTGTAGTACAATTACTGTTGAGTATGCTAAACAATGTAACGGGTATGTGCGGTTATACACTTATTTTGAGAGGTTCCGAATACTTCTGACCAAAGTTATAACTATGACATGAGAAGCGTTATCTCTTCACCAAGTGTTGACAATGTCACTGTAAATGTGGTGTGACCGATACCCACAGACGTGTATACACATCCATGTTTCCTTTACAAAGTTTAACATCACATTATTTACCTTATCTCAAAGCAGACAGCACTTAAGGTAGGTATTTTACCGGCTTAAAACATGGCCATTATACATAGGCCTACATGCAAAAAATATATGTCGCCTATTTCAGCTTATACTGGATGTTCAACCGATTATTCCATTATTGTAAAATGCAGTCGGGGCAATATGTGTGACAGTGACTGTTCTGTGGCTGATGCATTGACATCCGTGTAAACATGACCACAACTCCAAGGTAATAATGGCTTTGATGTGTCACGCTAGCAGTTGCGACATCGCGGTCGACTGGTGTCAGTCACACCGTCCTCAATTATGTCACAAGACGTAAGAGTACTGGCGGGCTTACATGGCTGTGTGATGACTGTGTGTAAGGTTGACCCGTGCGCTTATTGTTGTTGTGTGATACGAAGTCAATGACGAATGTTGGCCTAGTTGTTACAACGGTATAGTGGATTGAGGACATGACACCCTTTCTTAGTAGGCCAGTTATTTGCCAGATGCAGGCATCTGTGTTGCGCGTTACTGTTAGAATTACGCGGTCATCATCTTGTTCTTCTGTTTACAATTTCTAGTACAAATAATGGCTGAGTCCAGTTCTACCTGTATGTAAAAAGTACGTGTAAGTTACGTTCGTGTCGTATCTGATGGCTATGGTGGAGAACAAAGTTAATTGACCATTCCATGTTTATCATAGCGAACTTTGTTTATCGTCTCACGCCCACACTTACGTGAACTCCATATCCAACTGGATGTAACTGATCATGTAAGTATAAATAGATTCTACTGATTAATAATCAACAACAAAAACAGTATCCGGCAAAAAGGGGTTATACCCGGCCCCTGACTGGTTTTTCGTATAAGCAGCATCACATTACACACCGTTCCGTTCATGTTATGTTCTACATATGACGGATTTTGTCACCTATTTACTCACAATCATAGACACACACTAATTTGCAGGTATGTCATTACTGGCTGGAATGTCCGAAACTCTGAGATAGCAACGCCTTAGCTAATAAAACATGTACGGTAAATCGCGAAATTTGTGCTTGGTAAAATTGTAAGCAACCAGTTGTAAGACAACAACTGCAGTAAGAAAACAATAGGCCTATACTTAGCGAATTGAATTCGCAGAATGCGTCTACGCACGTAAGGTATGGCGGGGTATGTCGGGGCAAAACAGTACAGGTGCGCGCGTGCGTATTTTCGACCGCGACAAAACAGAGTCAGCCAGTGCTGAATGCGTACTGTACTGGTTCTTGTCCCGTCCTGGCGTATATACTTAAATGTCAGTGGTTAGTCGAACCGCGGGTGTGCATTTAAGTGTATCATTTGTCGCTATTGTCTTGGTCACGGTCTGTGATTCAGTGTCCACCTTGAATGCACTGGCGGATGTGGGCGTTAAGTAGACCATAGTGGCTGTGAAAATTCCCATACATCCGCATCAATAAACCGGGGTTAATATTTATAATAATAATGTCTTAATCATCAAACGCATCATGTAAACAACATGTATTGTTTTCATTCACACGTGGGTATGTGTCCGCGAACATAGCCTCATACGGATATGCCCCAACCGAACAGCTGGCTAAAACGTTGTTTATAATAGCAACGTTGTGTTTATGACGACATCACAGACAATAAAATAGTATAAATTTAAATTGCATTTTGAAATCACCTGTCTTTTGAATATAAAATTCCTGTGACTCGAAAAACACAAACAATAACATCCGCTCTCTATAATTATAGCATTCTGTTTGCCGAACTTTGTGGCAACAACAAAAACGTTAATCGCATATTATGTTTTTACAAATCGTACATTCATACGCCACATGTAAATATATAACAGGTATAAAAAGTGTACAAAGTGAACATTCGTACGCACAAATAGAAATATGAAATATATATATATATATATATATATATATATATATATATATATATATATATATATATATATATATATATGCCAAAATTAAAAGGAAAACATTATGTTGTGTGACGGTAGAATCTTAATTAGACCAAAACCGGTCGCCATCGTGGGAAATACCCCGGACAATACTTCCAGGGAAATTAGGAGGGTGGGAAACTGAGGACCAATAACTGGCTGCCTGATTCATACAGTGACAAAGTAGAGAGGAGACGGGGTGCCTGTGTAGGACTTCCCTTCCTAGTCCTACCCTTTGGCAAATACATTTAGTATCATTCAAATAGGATTGAGTTACCCAGTATGGAGTAATTCTCCACTTCTGTCGTAGGCAATAAGCATCCGGCTGGCTGCAGCCCAGGAGGTGACAGGGTAGCGAAAATGTGATCATTCTCATTGTGCGTGATGGTTAATGACTGTTAATAAATCAACACAATGATGCAAATTAATAACAACCCGGTTACAAGACTAAGGTCAAATTACACATTGTAACCAAAGGAATTTATCTAGTCGGATTTCCACTTCCTGTCGTGATTTTTTTTTAATAAGCAAGAACTTTACACGTTGTGAAGTTACTGGTTGGATGTCAACCACTTTTCATTCGTGTAAAGGTACGAATGTTACTGTTTCATATGTTGGTATTAGTCATGTTCCTTGTCTATTGGTTTTGGATATATAGCCTGAGGAATATTGTGGATGGCTTTGGGTGTATCTTATATAAACCAAATATTATCAACCTTTTTATTCCGTAACCCTCCCCCCGAGTGCAATAAAAACGTCCACGAACCCATCTACGTTAAGCATAATATATGGCGTCCCATCCTTCAGATGGACAGCGGTTGTTTTTATAAGGCATGCGTTTTCCGTACTTGTATATATTTCTTGAATATTTCAACTCGTTCATACTGGACAATGTTTTTGTACTCTTCCCCGTTTTATTGATCTTGTTTGTTTTAGTGAATATGTCTACAATATACCTGAGTTTAGACTATAGCGTATATGGCAAACATGGAGCTTTGCATTTTTTTCACTATTCGATCATTATACAGCTCAGCATGGATGGTTTGAATAAGATGTTGTGCATGTACAGTAAATAATATGTTAAGAGACTACTTGCGGTTTTATAGAGAGCAGTGGCTCAGGGGTAGAGCTTCGGACTCTCGACTACGAGAACCCGGGTTCGAATCCTGTGCTGCGGTGTTAAAACCTTGAGCAAATGTTTTCACTCTACATTGCTCTAGTTCACTCAGCTATATAAATGAGTACCTGGCTATACACAGTGGCGGATATGTATACGAGCAGCCTTCGCGCATTAATTGTAGCACATGGCTGAATGCTTCCAAGAGAAGCCGAGATGGTGTCTGAGAGAACAGGTCGGTCAGGGAAGTAAAGTGTAAAGCGCTTTGAACGGTTCTGAGGACTGGATACTGCGCTATATAAGAACTTGCCTTTACTTTATTGGTGGAGGCTAGAGATGGCGTTAGTCAACCAGTATATTTTGGATGCAATTTTTGAGAGTCAAATGTGATTGAGTGTTATGGAAGGGTCAAAGAAAGGGGTCAAAGTTTTAGGAGAGCTTCAAGATAAAGACAACCAGTAGAAATGCTACTGTTTCTGTTTTATAATTGGCATATCCCAGCGGGGTATCGTGCCAGTGACGTTGGCTGCTCTAGATGCAACGTGTTGAACGTCGCCGCGAAAAGTATTCGTTGGCATACTGTCTTAGGGTGTATATAATGATAATGATAATGATAATGATAATGATAATGATAATGATAATGATAATGATAATGATAATGATAATGATAATGATAATTTATATTATAATTATAATTATAATTATAATTATAATTATAATTATAATTATAATTATAATTATAATTATAATTATAATTATAATTATAATTATAATTATAATTATAATAATAATAATAATAATAATAATAATAATAATAATAATAATAGAAGAATTGATATCGATCTCATCAATCGAGACAACGCAATACAGAGTCAAAAAAAGCTTGTAATGTTTTTATTTCTCTGTAGATTTATTATTACTATTATTGTACTGTAAAGCGCCACAGAGCACCGTGTGATTATGGCGCTATATAAATATTGAATATTATTATTATTATTATTATTATTAAGTTCAAACGGTGATAGCCGCCGAAAAACCCCTATGACGTTGTACAAAATAGGAATTCGCAAATAGTGGCGCCGCATGGTGGGCTTGGCTTGGAGGACTATAATCAACATCGCGATTGCGAGTGTCGCCGCCAAGCGAATTGTAGCATTAAGAACGTTGAGTTCTTGGGTTGTAGTTCTTGGAAAGCGCGAATATGAAATATGCAAATATTTGCTATTTATTTGTACTACATACTTTAATTTTGTTTTAAGAACTGTACATTAATCACAGCGTAAACCTGGTAATGAGCAGTGTATTTCTAGGGAGAAGAATTCTCCAGACGTGTGTAACGGCACGTGACGCTGTAGGGAAAGCTAGTCACTGATTGGCAAACACTGGAAAACGTTGACCTTGGATGAACCGGAGGCAAACTCGGAAGCGTGACAATGTTGTGTACGCTGAGTGTTTGGTTGTAAAGATCGATACAACGCTTCTACAATTTGACAGTAACGTTAATGGATCACACAACACAGAAAAGGGTCAAAGAAGCGAAACGAAAAGCTAGACCAGGTAAAATATGCTCGCATTTGTGTTCATTATTTCTCCCAATGCCTGTCACGGTTTATGTACTTACTGCTCCCGTTAGCGAGCCATGCGGCATGCACTCGAATTCAAGACGAAGTGTGACGCCTGCCAACGTTTCAAATCGATCCAACGCAACGAGGTTATTATTCATATCTACGATATGATCAACATTGACAACCCTCAAACTTAGCTTATGAAATTATTCTAAGTGGAAATTATGAAATCTTGTGGTGTCCTGTTTTCAAATTGTCATGTTGATCATTGATGATGCGCGCAATGTTTTTAAATTGAATATGTCCAATATTGCGTCCAGCAAACTCACAGAATCTTGTCACAATAACGTAACGTGTAATTAAGAACTTGCCATGTTTTGAAAGCAACCAGTAGGTTTTTAAAATGGTTAAAATGTTTGAATTTACCCTGATATCGCCCACAATAAATTTCGATTGCACTGCTCGGGTCAGGGCTGACAGCGCCAGGCTACCGGCCTACCAAGACACGAATGGAACCAAGCATAATCATGTTGCCACTGTTTCACATACCCAGTAACACCTTTAATTCATACGAACAGACGGCACTTGTTTAAATTCCGTTTTACCCGTCTTGAAGAATGTACTTACATTACATGTACTTACAATTATAGTCGATACTTCCTGTCAGTATTATTGTTAAAATTAGAATAGATCTGAAGTTATGTAACTTAATCTGATAATTTTCTGCATCTAGGGCTAGGTAATCTGCACCATGCCCCACTAACTTGAACCATTATACCCTAGCTGTCACTCTACTCTAGTGTCTTATGATTTAAAAAATTGAAACACGTCTGCTTTACATGAGATGCAACCAACAAATTGTCACTTCTATTATTAGCATTAAGCGCAATTATGTTCCATGCAATTACTGAATCAGTCCAGTTTGCAAGCGGTTGTGCAACATGTGGATCTCTGAGTGTCTGCGCCTAAGGACTGTGCAGCAGATACAGCTACTACCAACCATAATCACATACTCATTTTATTGTAGAGTTGAGCAATGAGAAACATGGCTGGCGTCGGCAGGAATATGCGAAGACGTTTGATTTATCACTGAAACGTGTTAAGGAAAATGTAGAACGAATAGATGCACGTGACATCAAACCTGAAGAATTTATACAAAAATATGAAAAGAACTATGTGCCAGTAGTTATCACAAATTTGCTGAACAAATGGCCTGCAACGCAGAAATGGACGGTGGAGGTAAGTTTGTAATTCAATTAAGTTAAATAAGTATTTTGTAAATATTTTAGATTGGCTGGTGTTAGTTAACAAAATATGTTTCAGTAACAACCATTTTGGTAAAATATTTTGATATACGTTCTTTAAAATAATCATGAAAGTAATCATGATTACATGCTATTTTAAAGTAATCATAATTGATTCCATTTTTTTCTGAGTAATCATACACATAGTCATATTCAAGCATCTCTATAGTAATGATAAGATTGCATTTGTAGTGTAAGTTTATATTTGTATTGTAAACACTCCATCTCTGATAGTCAGTGATAGAAATTATAATATATGTATATATATATATATATATATATATATAAATATATATATATATATATACATGAAAATACTGTTGAATATAAGTAACACTTCTATCAGTACTTTCTAAGAATTGATTTTAATGTGTCATGTTAAATTTATAATTAAATATCTAGAATTACATATGTCAAATTAAATGTCCATGTATATTGGTAGAAATGTATCCAGTTGTTACAACAACCATACCTGATGCTTTCTGTTAAGACAACATCTGCATCTGGACGGTGTGTGATAGTTGTTGCTGGTTTCAGAGACTAGGCAAGAAGTATCGCAATCAGAGGTTCAAGTGTGGGGAAGATAACGATGGCTACTCGGTGAAGATGAAGATGAAATACTTTACCCAGTATATGGGTGACAATCGCGATGATAGTCCACTTTATATATTTGACAGCAGCTTTGGTGAGGTATGTTAAGACATTTCATACACTTCGTTCATACATACTTTCAGAAATATTGTGGTGTGAAAGCCCAGAACTACATTTGTTTATCCAAAGTGTACATGCATTCAGTGATCTAATATATTTGTACTGGGGTATATAGTATTATATAATAGAAATGTACAGTTCATAATAGGAGTGAAATAAAGACAAAGAAGTTAGGTTTTTTGTAACTCGCATGATTAAGTGCGATCTGCATTCTTATTGTCATCAATCCCAGTTCTATTTCCAATGTTGTATTATGTTACCATTGTGTCTTGGTTTTTTTTTGGTATTTATAATATCATATTTTGTACTATTGAGTTCTTCAGTAGAAACCTGATATGATTTTTTTATTATGTGTATCAAAATATTAATATACAATATCACACCCAGACATGGGTTCAAATATATTTGTAGTTGAAAGTATTTAAATACTTTTTATAAGTATTTGTATTTGACATTTAGGAATTGAAAGTATTTGTATTTAAATACTTTCCTAAAGTATTTGATATTTCAAATACTTTTTCAAATGCCTATGATACTTGCAATTTAAAATAGTTCTTGATTGAATTCTTAAAAGTCAAGTAACTGTACTGTGTTCTTTGGCAATTTACGGTAATTTGGTAATTTACAGAAATTACGGCCTGGTAAAGGCAATTAAGCCATCATATGAGCAGTGATTGAGGCAGTTTCTGGAAAATAAATACCCAGCACTAGCCAAGTTAGCCCCCGTCTTTCTTTGCATCCGTGCACCCTCGGCTCCAGTTGCCTAACTGACAACACTTTCCAGCAGCTGGTGTTTCTGCTGAGTAACTCTAAGCAATAGTGTTCAAACTAAGCAACTGAGCAAGAGTGAACACTAAACAATAGCCAGATAGATACTGGACCACTGAATGTAACCAGACAACTTAGACGATGACAATAAACTAGATGTCTTGAACTCTTTGATATATTGTTTTGTTTCTTGTACCTATATAGTAATGTATACTGAAAATTAAAAGTATTTGAAAAAAGCATTTTAAATACTTTTCAGTGTATTTGAATTTAAATACATTTGCATTTAATAGTATTTGTATTTGAATCCCTGAAAAGTATTTATATTTAAATACATTTAAATATATTTGACCCCATGTCTGATTACATCATACATCATGCATGTCCCAATGCTGTCATGATTTGTATAAATAGCAGTAAAATAAAAACAGTTAATGTAATTATACTGGATATAATTTTATAAGATAGTCTTAAGTGTGCATACATTTGTGTCCAGTTGTAATGAAGTGAGTCACATGTACATATATTTGAGTGTGACACAACAGTATAAACGTTGCACAACTTGACGATTTCAATTTTTTTTCAGCAAACAATATTTTAATGTCTTCTGTCTTTTACAACTTGTTTTAGAAAGACTGCATAACACTTCATGCCAGAATTCACAATTTAAATCAATAAATCGAATTTGGTCAGTCACAGTTTTCGGGCTATCCCTCACCACGTGTCGGACATATTTGTCAATTGGTTCTAGTCAGTTTGAACTTTCATACCCTAGTCAAGATGATTGTCAAATAACTTCGGTCATGAGTGTCCATGGTTTATGCTCCATTGGAAACCATAGTAACATTTCTTTTTACAGGTATGTGTAACTTGATTTATTTTTTATTTTAGAACATGTGGCTCATTTCATTAGGACTCAATAATTTGTTTCAAATCCACATGGATAAAAAATTTCTTATTAGTAATAGTTGATGTGGTTATGTTGCATTGTTGATAGCACCCCAAAAGGAAGCGGCTACTGGACGACTATGAGGTGCCAGCATTCTTCCAGGATGACTTATTCCAATTTGCAGGGGAAGAAAGACGACCTCCATACAGGTTAGTTGTTAGACCCTAACACATGTTAGCATGATCAGTTTTAACCCCCAATACTGGTCAGTTCAAAGACTTCCTCAGGGCTCAACATTGGCCCGATGGCCCAACGTATGCTTGAAAGCTGTCGGGCCAGCTCGGGCCACCGGTTTATAAATTCTAGTGGCCCGGTGGGCCAGTGGTTTCAATCCCCTACTGACCACCGTCAACGTTTCCGTAACCCGACCCTTCACAAAAACATAGAACTACCTTAATAACATTAGTCTATTTATTAATAATACAGTCGCGCCTCGCTATAACGCGAATCGGCTATAACGCGGTCGGTCGTGGACCCCGAATTTCTGCCGCCAGGGGGGAAATGGGCGCTACAGCTAACAATAACGCTGTAATTAACTGTCACTTATTTTTATGAAGTCCTCATGTTTGTCTTGTACAGGTGTATCTAGAAACAATTTATTGATATTTAGAAATTTAACACAGAAGTAAAACTGCGTTGCTGAGTTCGTTGTGCCCCTGGCTTCTGCTCTGCCGTCGGCTTTGCGGCACCAATCCAATCGTTTTTCAAACCGATCTATTGTGTAAACAGCGCTTTGTTTGTGTGGTAATTTCTTAAGTGTTTGTTTAAAACGTTACCAATTCCTTTGATTGCATTTAGTTAACTTTAGGCACATTCAATTTGGTACAAAGTCCTGTTTGTTTGCGCCGATATCAATCGCGTTTGTCTCCTGCCAGTTCGCTGTGGCTTCGGCGAAGGTGCCCGTTCACTGTGGCTTCCGCGAATGAGCGCATTCGTCGGCTTGTAAATGGCAATTAAATTGCTTACGAATCGGGCGGTGACAAAAAATAATTATGGTACTGAAATGGCAGGCTAAAGTTATGTTATGTTTTCTTCATTACGTATACGAAAAAACATTTGTGCGCAAATATACGAATTCGTAAACTGAGTGTGAACCGCAGTAGCCTCGAACCACCGTGAATTGCATTATAAATCGGCACGGTAAATGTGCGATCTAAATTTATATTTTGGGATTGATTAAAAGATGAAATTAAGCCAACAGTGAGCGCAATTAGTATAAGTATTAATATTTGACCGACTTCGGCAACATGTCAAACCATTTGTGCATTTCGGCTGCTGAGTTCAAGGTTATTTTAGACCGCGACCGTGTACTGTGTTATCGCTCCGCCTCAGTTCGCATCGCCAGACGAGGCGCGTTGGCTCTGAATTTATTTCAAAACTGTACACCATTCGCAAGATTTACTCAGTTCAACATTCGACAGTGTATATTATTTTAACGTAATACACATTTACGTTGGTTTCAATGTCAGTTAGTTTTATAAATCACGCATACACCGTGCAACCAGCACATTGGCTTTGGTTGCTGTTGTAGCGTTTTGGGGGTGGTGGCGCCCCTGGCGGAATATAATCTATAACTATAACATTTCGTGGACCCCAACTACCGCGTTATAACGAGGCGCGACTGTAATAATAACTTTATTTTGACACCATCAAATCCGGGACGGCTCTCCCGTTCACGGGTGTGTACATACATGTAAATTTGCATATACTGATTAAAATAATGGTGACAGTAATAATGATAATAATATAAAGTAATGAGACACTATGATAAAAACCGTGTAAAATTGGCTATGTATAAATTATATAATTCTAAAAAAAAATGAATATTAAACAGACATTACAGACAAAACATTAGAACCCGCTATACTGCACTGATAGTAAAAAAAATAAATAAGATAAATAATATATGTATATATCGTAATAATAAATTAGCTAAAATATAATGTTCATTGTGTGAAACTAGTTATGTGGAAAATAAAAATGTCTTTAATTGCTTCTTGAACTGTGTAATGTTGCTGTTGTCACATATGTTCCTTGGAAGTTTGTTCCACAGAGTGGGTCCTGCACAAGCAAATGCACGGCGGCCGAAACATTCCAGGTTGACTCTGGGCACCTCTAGCAGTAACCCGCCTGCAGAGCGCAGCAAACGGGGAGGTGTGTGGTGGCGTAGCAGTGCCGCAAGATACTCCGGCGTGCCATTGTATATGGCCTTGTGCACAAGTACAAGTAGTTTAAAATCGATTCGCTTTCTGACAGGCAGCCAGTATTGCCGCAGTATTGTTGTCATGGACTGCCGGTTGCCCCGCCGAATTTGCCTGACAATTGTGCCGCAGACCGCTGGACCATTTCCAGACGGTGCATGTGACGATCACTTATGCCGTATAATATTGCATTGCCGTAGTCAAGTCGCGAAGTTACGAGTCCGTGTATGAGACTCTTACATACAGTGGTACTGATGGAGTCTCGTATCTTGGCGATTCGTGACAGATGGTAGTAGGCGGAGCGACACACGTTGGCCACTTGTGACGTCATAGTTAGGTTTGCGTCGACGTTGAATCCTAGATCCCGTATAATGGGGGAAGTTTCGACGAGCTGGCCACATATGTTGACGCGGGTTAACGAGGTTGGTGTACGCAGGCTTGATGAATGGATGACAATGGCTTGTGACTTGTTGTCATTCATCACGAGTCCGTTATAACAGAGCCATGCTTTCGCGTCTTGTACGCAGGCTTCCATATGCGTGAGGGCTTGTGTGTGGTCGGTTGGTGGGAAAGTGATGTACAGTTGGGTGTCGTCTGCGTATAGGTGGTGGCGAATAGTGTGCTTTTGTAAAAGTGTCGTCAGTGGTGCGATGTACGCGTTGAACAATAGCGGTCCAAGGACTGTCCCTTGTGGCACTCCTATAGTTATGATGTCTGCTTCCGACACGCCACTCTTTACTCGTACGACATATGTCCGATCATACAAGTAAGATGTCAGCCAGGCGAGGACGTCCCCAGATAACCCGTATCCAGACAACCGTCGCAGCAGTATTGTATGGTCGATGGTGTCGAAGGCCACACTTAGATCGAGTAGCACAAGGAGCACATTCTGGCGATTGTCAATCGAATCGGCGATGTCGTTGTGTATCCGCACGAGTGCGGTTTCCACACTATGGTGCGCACGGTACGCACTTTGATAAATCCCATAAATACGGTTCTCCTCCATGAAATGCTCAGTCGTCTTCGCCACAAACGTGATGTTAGATATTGGGCGGTAATTTGTGAGCGCTTTGGCGTCAGACTTCAAAATTGGTACAACGACAGCGTGTTTCGTGGGTGCGGGAAATACGGTTGTTAGCGAGGCGTTGATGATCCGAGCCAGTAGAGGAGAAAGAGCGTCGATGTGTTGTTTGACAATTGATGTCGGCAGTGGGTCTAGTTCACACGATTTTGTGACAGATGCCAGTACTATTTTTTTCACATCAGGAGGTGACGCATCTATATAACTTATGTAACTATGTCTAAAATGTTGTGCGTACACAACGCCGTCCATGCACCGTCATATTTTTTGTAAACGCCCGCATGATTGGCGAATGGCAGGAATAACTCATTATTCACCCAATTAGCGATCGTGTTACACCTTGCTGTTGGCTATGGGTGGTAGGCGATGTCATTGTTGTCTGTGTGAATGATAAAATGCTAGTGCATATTCCGTAATTGAAAGACATCTACGCAATTTGTTATACTGTCAAATGTTTGACAGTGTTGTAAAAGACCATTCCTGCAGCGGTGGAATTTGTAATACAATCTTGGAAGAAAGAGAGCAAATGTTTTGGACAGCATTCACATTGTCAAAGGCGCACGTGGGCCCTCGGCCTTGCACACACACGCAGTGTTTACATAGTTACAGGCTATCTTGTCATTAAATGGGACATGGGTTATCTGCGTTCTAATGCTAATTTATCATGGTATCACGTATGCCTGATTCTGCAGTAACAGTTTTCAGGCACAACCAAAACTAAGAAATGATGACAGACAGCTATAGTTTCAAGCCCCAAGCCCCCTGTATACCTGTCAAAACAGTCAAAGTCATGAATTCAACTTCGCCGACTTTTAGTCTCAATGCAATTATGCAAAACGAACTATTAATAGAAAGTGTCGATGAGTAAATCAATTGTTAATATTAAATATGAAAAAAGTTTGTTTTTATAATGCCCCAGCTCATAAAATGGCCTACAATGCTGGCTGTAATAAATAATGTACTTTGTACCTTTTTGTGTTATATTATTTTTCGAATTTAAACTGACTTTATTCTGTGATATGTAGACTAGAAGAGACACAACACAGACAGTCAGTGGATATAAAAGCTTAATGTCAAGGCCTAACCAGTCAGTTCTTACACCCAATCACATGTCAGTATGGTTATTTTGGGGCCCCAGTACAGGCTACTTCTAAGTCCTACACACATCAGTTCTCAGACCCCAGTACAGTTCATTTGAGACAAGTTATTTGTAAATAGATTCATCATGCTCAACTCTTCTTCAGGTGGTTTGTGATGGGTCCAGCCAGATCAGGCACTGGAATCCACATAGACCCCCTCGGGACCAGTGCCTGGAATGCTGTCATCACAGGTCACAAGTGGTACGTATGAAAGTGCGACGCAATTCATAACTTACTGCAACTTTACAACAAGGTGGATGTTAATCAACTATTCAGGTGATTATGCATGCTTTCTGTGATTGTATTTAGCTATGTAAGCTGTCCGCTGGTAAGAGTAATACCAGTTTTTCATCTCCCATTCTTTCCACGTGACCTAAGACTTTCCTTCACTCGACATTCCACTCTCAGTAATAGTTGAAATGTGTTTATGTGTGCGTAACACCTGCCAAAAGATTGTAATATTGCTAGGATGCTGTTGAACGTATCTAGCCACAGATCTTGTAGATGGGATTGTTTTCTCATTAAAACGTTTTGTCGTATCGATGATTGATTCATGTTTCCAATCTGTTAATCAGCCACAATCTTGAATTATCACCCATGATTGTATAAACGCCAAATGTTAAACATGTATAGCCCCATTCAGTAGTTTACCTTTTGTAATTGTTTAGTTTAGTTTTGAATAGGTAACTTGTATGGTAAGGTCAACCATTATATAACAGCACCAGTAGTGGCGCCACCTAGCAAAAAAATTGAATACTCCCAAAGTATTCTCACTGACTGATTATGTGAAGACATTTATTTCAGGTAAAAAAACTGTATACATGCAAATAAGTGATGCATATAGGTTTAGAAGATGTTTTAAAAGAGTGAACAGAATAATAAATTATAAAATATGTTCTGATTATGTAATCAGGAGTAATATGACAATGAACTTGATTTTGAGAAAACACTGTAGAAACATTGCACAATGATTTGTTACAATTTGAGTTTTTGTCACCAAAGAATACTTTAAACTCTTGTATTAATTGGCAATGGTTATTTATATTACTATGTTTTATAACCTTTTAGGAAGGCTACATAACATTTCACACATGCATTTCATGAAACAAAACCGATAAATTGCATTTGTTCGAGTTGCATTCTTTGGTGTTTCCCTCAATGCATGGTGGACTTACAAAATCTTATATTACAAGAAAGCCTAGAATGTCCATTGTCAGCTGAATTACTCAGTCATGCTTTCATGACCGCGAACTTCAAATGTGTTTTGCTCAGTCTTGGCCTTTCCACCCCAGGCATGTTCACAGTAGAATATCTTAGGCTATGTGTGAGCCAGGTTCATGATTGTTGCAACTTTGGAAAGCTAAATATATCTTTATTCCGATGGTGTGACTTACTCAATTTTATAAATATTTGACATATGAATCATTTTGTTAGAACATGCCACAATTCATGGACCACACCAATGGTGCAACATGAACATCAAACTGATTTCCAATGCTAACCATGAGTCGATGTGGTCAGGTGGTGTCTCTTCCCCACCCACATGTCAAAGGAGTTGGTGAAGCTCAAGCCCGGGGAGGGCTGGAAGAACAGGGACGAGGCCATCACCTGGTTCCAGTACGTCTACCCTCGCACTCAGGAACCCTCCTGGCCCAAGGAATTCAAACCTGTAAGTCACTTCAGCAGGTCTAGGGTCACTGTGTCTACAGCTGTACTGGTGATTGACGTAAATACCAAAAAATATGATCTGTATCCTTTTATTACATATACAAACATTTTAACTTTTTTATTAAATAAAACATTTATGCTCACCCCACCAATGGAATGATGTTTACAATTTGCAGAATAGTAAAATATCACCTTTTAGCATATTTTACACACATGTTGTTAAAATAAATATAACATGTATTTAAATTTCACATTGTTTTAGTTTATCTCTACACATTTTATTTTACAGTTTACTACCATCACTACTCCAAGAGACATCCTTTGTTGAAATGCAGAAAACTTTTTAAAGTGTTTTAGAAAATGGTTTAGAACTACGTATCTTTTATAATATAAACGTGAACTTGTTGGCCGTTGTATGAAACTATCCTAATTTGGAAGAACACTTGAATATGTTTTCTTCATATGTTGTACTTGTGCAGTTGGAGATTCTCCAGGGTCCAGGAGAGACAGTGTTTGTTCCCGGTGGCTGGTGGCACGTTGTCCTCAACATGGACAACACGGTGGCCGTCACACAGAACTTCTGCAGCGTCACCAACTTTCCTGTCATCTGGCATAAGACGGTCCGTGGCCGACCAAAGCTGGCTCGGCACTGGTACAAAGTATTGAAGGTGATACTTAGTGTATACTACAAAGAATTTCATGGCAAAATTCTACAAAAATTAATTCGGGCGACATTTGTACAGAATTTCATAATTAAAATGTATAGACACTATTTCTGCAACCTTTTAATTTTGCTGCTTTAATTTTGTATTCTTCGGATGTTCTCATATTATGAAAAGAATGTCATTTATGCTCTGAGAACTATGCACACAAAGGCATTTATATTAAAAGGCTAGCTTTTCCCATGAAAAAAGACTGTCATGTGTATCAGATACCTCAAACCCATCCCAAAAGTTTCCAGCCTACCCGAATTAATAAACTGTAACTGATCCCTGGCCTAGTTGTTAGGACAACCTTTTTGCAAAAAAGCACATGCATTCATCCATCTAATTGATTAACATGTGACAGGCAAAGAGAGAAAAACTGTTTTATAATAGAGATATAGTCTATTATAGACAGGGCTGTTGTATGTCGATAAGGTCATTGTTATGGAAAAAATGTTGAGGAAAAAAAATCAAAGATTTGTTCAAATAAATCAGATTTTTTCGATTAAATTGATTTATTAGATTTTTTCAACATTCTCAACAATCATAAGAAATAATATGTAATTCGGAAAATAACTAAATATGTGGAATATCATAATATACCCAATAGGCTGAACATTTCATTCTTAGCATTTCTAAAGAATTACAGCAAAATTGTTAAGTAAATTTAAACTTTCTTTAAAAATACATACAGTTAAATCAACTGGCAGTAGCATGCAACAAAACAAACAGTCAATAAAGTGAGTAATCAGGTAAGTATAAATTTAAGATAATCTGAAAAAAATCTATATCTTGATTTTTTTCATGTTGATTAAATCAATGATTTAATCAATGATTTAATCAATTTGATTAAATCAGCGTCAACCCTGGCTGTCGGTGAACGGTGCAACAATATGATATCTTGTGTCCCAGGCTCGTCACCCAGAGATAGCTGCAGTGGCTGACAAGGTGGACCTGAGCAAACCCACAATCCTTCACTCAGATAGTTCCAGTTCAGGCTCATCGTCATCATCATCATCATCATCGTGTTCAGGCTCAGACTCCGAGGACAGTTCCAGCACTGGAGATTCAACCGTTCGGAGAAGTGGGTCTTCGGGTGATGCTAAACCCCAGCGGCGGTCGGCAAAGAAAAGGTAAACATTGTGCTTGACTTTGTGTATTTGAGGCTTTATGGGATAAGAAAATGTGGAATTTTGAGGAGAAATAAGATGTGCCTGCCTAATTATTCCTATCATGTTGAATTAATTGGTTTATGAGTTTTATGGCATATGCAAAAAAATATTGTGTTTCCGTTATCCCAACCCTACCTAAAACAGACTGACCATAATGTTTTATTTTTATATTACATGTCTAGTGCCACCAAACATCTCAGATAGATAACACACCTTTTTTTCCCAAACAATTTATGAATTACCTTTTATTGTTATAGGCATATAGGTGTGATTTTGTGATATAGTTTTATGTAAATAACCAGTCTTATTTGGAGGTGTATTTGAATTTAAGAAGTTATGAATCAAAACTAGTAATGTCATTGTAGTGTATAAGTTTGCTGATACAGCGATGTGTGTTTAGCAGTGAGCCTGCCAAGACAGACACACACAGGAAGTGTGTGCATCCTGAAGGACAAACAGTAACTTCTCTTTGAAATGTTATGCTTATAAGAGACAACTAACCCAGTTCACTGCTAATGCTATTACTGTCTGCAGTCTGTCATTGTGTTCGATGATCAGAAATACATTGTCCCAAGTAGCAGCACTGCTAGATGTGTTAAAGCGAAACGGAAAGCAGTTTTGATTCTCTTCACCGAAAGATGTTAGTACAACTGCTACTGTGACGGTATCTCGCCATTCAAACTTACCATCAAAGTGTGATATTTTAAATAAATTTGTATAGGTTTAAATTTCTCATCAAAAATGCAAAACTTATATTTATGCCATCTTTCAGTAGTTAGTGATAGTATTGTTTTGTTTATTCACGTATTCTGTGCCAGTAACGATGTTGTAATTTCAAAAAGATTGTGCCCTGTTTTAAAAGTCCAAATTATAAATATAGTGAATGTTATAATTTATACACACATATTGCATTTATTGGCCATAACTCAGTTGTTAACCCATAAAATGCCCCGCCCAACTACAACACTGCACTCTCTGTGTGAGGGAAGCGTGAGCACCATGAGACCGCAGCACCATGACAGTTTGTGTAAAGTGCCGTCATGTAACTTGTTTCGGGCACTGCCATGGAACTTTGCATTTGATGGTCACACCTGGTTGTTCTGCCTGTGCTCCACTTAGTGTCTATTTCTTTTCAAAAATGTATTTTTTACTTAAGACAAATATATGATTCTATAAATAATATGTCTTATCATTATTTTGCATGTCATAATATTGCAGCCGTTTTAGAAGGCCATGGCATTAGTGTATAGAGCAGTAAGAAGCAGACTGATGACTCTTCTCCTGTGTGGGGAAAATGTAGAACTTCTTTGGATATTTTTATTGGAAAATAAGTCGGTCTGTCATTTTCTATCTGTGTTTCATCTCCCATTCTTTCCACAAAACCTATTCCTCACCAATATCTTCTTAAAACTTTCCTTCCCTCCACATTCCACTCTCAGTTCCTCCATTCTCTCTTAACTCCCACGATTCTTTTCGTAACCAGTTGTTTTTTCACCTTCTGTTTCTGTTAGTGCCATTGTCTAGAGGCCATTTGTGTATGTCTGTATAACACAAGCTGATATGATGTGAAATGTGTCTGTGTCTATCTCCCATCACCCCTTTGACTTTCCTTTGTTAAGTCAGTTTTTCTCTGCTGTAATTGTTATCTGACAGTTCACTATTCCACTTACTTCATCAAGAAACAAAACGTTTTAAAAGACAACAACACGTTAGTTGCTACTGTTATTGTAGTTATGTTAACAGTTTATTATGGATCATTCTACTCATATCACACTTAATAATATAACCCTTCAAAGAATTATTAACATTCAGCTCTGTTGTATATTATGATCTTTGGCATGGTAATTATCTCTCAAGAAACTGTCTGTATGCTCTACAAATATTTATACGAGAAACAAGATACCGACTGAATTATTTTCTGGACCAAATTTAATATTGATAGTTTCTTCTGAGATAATTTTCATGTCAGATATTAAATGTTAACAATAGTAGTTTTGCTAAGTCATGTTTACATACCTGTTTAGTGATGTTTATCATTATCTGTTTTATGTAGCATGCTTGACATTACTTCTGTTTTGAGCCAATTATTAAAATGAAAGTCAAAAATGGTTAGTCAACAGCATGGTCACACTATTACTTTTTGACATTGGCGTGTTCACCAGACGTCGGTAACTGCGTGACATTATCTAACATGTTCACCAGGTGGCGCTACTCATGCAAAGTCCCCGTGCTTGACAGGTGCGCATTCTTGTTTAAAACAAGGGCACACAGGCACGCTGACACGCGCGCGCACTTGCACACATACTGACTCACACACAGAGCAGTTATTTTGTGTTTCTAGCACATCACAACACATTGTAGTTTGACAAAAATTCAGTTAGGATAACATCGTGTTTTCATTTACAGGGGAAGGTCCCGAAGTAAGTGCTCTCCAAACGGCACGGAGCACCGGTCCTCGAGCGGAGAGTCGCACAGGAAACACCGTCGAAGTATCTCTAGCACGCCGAAGAACTACCGATGACAGGCAGAGGGAAAGTGTCTATCTCCAGCTACAGGTTGTCAACTCATCAGTGTATCCCCTTTTTCTGGCTACTATTTACTCCTTACATACACTGAATAAATATAATTGATAAATGAGCAATCCATATATGTAAAGTTTACTGTGTAGGCAACGTTCTGCTTGTTATGATGTCAACAAAGATAGCATTTTAATGTTGTGACAACATCTGGAAAGTTATTCAAAGCATTTATTACTATTATGATTCGGTTATTGTTAGCAGAAAGGCTACGAATTATCCTGTAAAATGTCATTATTTCTCATGACATTGCATAAGTAGAACACGGTTGTGCAGTGGTGTTCTTACATTTTTAAGACATCCCTTTAATACACTTTAATGTATGAAAGAATGTGCCATATGGTTGGTTCCCTTTACAGCAAGTAGTCAGTGATGTACTGGTGGTACAAGTTAGCTGTGAATTGTGGAAGTATATTAAATTTGTTGTTGAACAAAATAGAACCTTAAAATAGAGAAGAATTGCTGTATTCCTGTATCACACATTTTAGTAGAACTAATGCAGTTGATCATCCAAGCTCTGAGGTTAAAGACAACGAAGATCATAACGTGAAGCAGCCAAAACACATGACGCAATCTGGAATTTATATGTGGTTTTTGGTAATAATCATACTGTATATGTATTTTAGTATTGGCGTAATTGCTCTGTCCATATCCTCATGCTTCTCGGGAATATCTTATTTCTGTATTCATTTCACCTGACATTTGTCACAAACTCAGGATACATACTTTCAGCGATGGTGAATCTCTATAAATGTTATAGTTTCCGGAATTTAATATATGTTAATGTTGAACACTGAATATAATTTCTAGTTGTGATGATGGCAGTTCGATGTAAACTTTTCTACCGTTCTGTCTTTGCAATATTTTTTGTTTGCTTTCTCTTTGCATGCCTGGTTTTTCGTCTACACTTTCTGCTATACGTTTTCCCGTCGCACCTCTCACGTTGCCGTATTTCTTCGGTTCTCTGCCTTCAATGAATATCTTAATGTAATATATTAAATCACTAAATGCTGCTTTTATGCTCTGTCAATAATTTGGGACTGAATGTAGTAACCTAATTGTAGTTTTTGTGTGGAATCTGGTGATATATGATGATTTCCTATCAAATATACTATGTTGTATACCAAATACACAGATACAACGGGAATAAAGTCATGGATAAAAATAACGTGGTCGATGTATTTGTGCGCACCAAGAAGCGTCATACGATATGTTGTTTCTACAATGAACTCCCAGTAACGGTTCTTGATGCTGGAGCGGGGAGCCGGGTGACATGCGTAGACACGGTTGACTCCACTACAAGAAGAGTAACACATATGTTCTTGATGCTGGAGCGGGGTGCCGGGTGACATGCGTAGACACGTTGACTCCACTACAAGAAGAATAACACATGTTCTTGATGCTGGAGCGGGGTGCCGGGTGACATGCGTAGACACGGTTGACTCCACTACAAGAAGAGTAACACACATGTTCTTGATGCTGGAGCGGGGTGCCGGGTGACATGCGTAGACACGGTTGACTCCACTACAAGAAGAGTAACACATATGTTCTTGATGCTGGAGCAGGGTGCCGGGTGACATGCGTAGACACGGTTGACTCCACTACAAGAAGAGTAACACATATGTTCTTGATGCTGGAGCGGGGTGCCGGGTGACATGCGTAGACACGTTGACTCCACTACAAGAAGAATAACACACATGTTCTTGATGCTGGAGCAGGGTGCCGGGTGACATGCGTAGACACGGTTGACTCCACTACAAGAAGAGTAACACACATGTTCTTGATGCTGGAGCGGGGTGCCGGGTGACATGCGTAGACACGGTTGACTCCACTACAAGAAGAGTAACACATATGTTCTTGATGCTGGAGCGGGGTGCCGGGTGACATGCGTAGACACGGTTGACTCCACTACAAGAAGAGTAACACACATGTTCTTGATGCTGGAGCAGGGTGCCGGGTGACATGCGTAGACACGGTTGACTCCACTACAAGAAGAGTAACACATATGTTCTTGATGCTGGAGCAGGGGGGCCGGGTGACATGCGTAGACACGGTTGACTCCACTACAAGAAGAGTAACACACATGTTCTTGATGCTGGAGCAGGGTGCCGGGTGACATGCGTAGACACGGTTGACTCCACTACAAGAAGAGTAACACACATGTTCTTGATGCTGGAGCAGGGTGCCGGGTGACATGCGTAGACACGGTTGACTCCACTACAAGAAGAATAACACATATGTTCTTGATGCTGGAGCGGGGAGCCGGGTGACATGCGTAGACACGGTTGACTCCACTACAAGAAGAGTAACACATATGTTCTTGATGCTGGAGCGAGGTGCCGGGTGACATGCGTAGACACGGTTGACTCCACTACAAGAAGAATAACACACATGTTCTTGATGCTGGAGCGGGGTGCCGGGTGACATGCGTAGACACGGTTGACTCCACTACAAGAAGAGTAACACATATGCACACACGCACACACAAAGAAAAGCAATTTTGATTACTTGTGCCACGAGACCTTGAGCTAGAGGAATACTGTCAGAGTTTGTTCCGTTTTGGATGCGTTAGTGAATTGTAAATGTATTCAGGTGAAGTTAAATGTTAGTTTATGTTTCACAGAAAATACCGTAACAAATTTTTCGGCATTTACATTAGAAAATCAACGGCTTAATCAGTGTCTCGTAGTTAAAATTTCCAGCGAAGGCGACAACCACGAACAAAGTAATGTAATCTTTATTTCGGTTGGAAGTGGTTCACGAACATAACGACTGTAATACGGTTTACTTATTAATATAACGGCGCCTGAACTAGATGGACTATATTTACATATCGCTGCAGAAGAGAGGAACGGTGGAAGACCATTTGCGTTTTCTTTTTCAGAGATTAAAAATAATGTATCCCAGCCATGTCGCCAACTGCCTGCAAAACACAGAAGTCTGTTTGCCGCCGTAACAACCTCTGGTGAATGCAAAATGTTAACTTGCTGCCTTCGTTATCAGAAGAATTAAACACGTAGGTCCCTCCTATCTTACAGCCACGCGATGAAAATCAAAATGGACTTCCACTGTTTTGACAATTCAACATCGAAGCACAACACATAACATGAGCATGTGACAACGGGTCTTGCAAACGATAGCTTGCGTGCAAAAGTATATGTACATTTAATGCCCCGTCGAATTATTTTCTTCACCGAATCTTAATTTACATCCTGCGTATATTCCCGAGAATGCCAACGAGTAATGACGGCGCATTGCGAGATCTCGTAACGACGAGACTCCCGTTCTGAAGGCGTCATCACGATACTTCAACGAAGGGGATCTGCATCAGAATGGCGGGGTAGCAGAACAGCGTAAGAGACAGCAGTGTTGTGATGGGCGAGCGTAGACCGTGGCCCGATGATCGAGCACGAGAAGGCGGGGAGATCTGCGGCGGAGGCGGCCGGTGGAACTTGATCCGCTCGAGCTGTGACACCTTTAGGATGGACAGCTCGGCGTCCGTTAGGATGATGATGCTGCGTGAATTGATGCTGTAGCTGAGCGACTTCGCTGCTGTCGTACAGTCCTGTAAGTGAAAAGGGAAATATGTTGTTTTTACGGAGCAGTGTCCAGTTCATAGGACATATGTAAGCACTAAAACACTTCCACACAGCACGATGATGACGGAGTTTGTTTATGTCACATTACACTGCGTTATTGCTAAATCAAATGCAATGGAAGTAACGTGAGCAATGACTTCTATCCACACAACGGGCCTGTTTGTTCGAAAACGATCTTGATTTCTCCTTTTTGTGAAGGACTCGGCAACCTTACTGTGTACAAAAGAAGTGAACGAAATTGTAACACTCAGTAGCGGTATGGAAACAGATGAATAGTAACCACCATGCGCAATTTATATTCAAGCAGCTGCCATTACCTTTTGAAACGTACGACGTTATTCTACCGGAATAGTGTTAACGAGATTGTTTAGGGGCATACGTTCATATCTTTATCAGTTATCTTAACTAAGGTGTCTACGGTTTTGTTTTAAATCTGCTATCAAATAACGGCATCTTGGTAATAGACCCAGTAGTGTACCTGCTAACCTATGTCTCCACCTTTCTGCAAGTCAATGCCTAATCATCACCATATACGTTTTGTTTCACTGCTCTGGCAGTGTGTGGAGCGACAGGGCTTTACTCAAAATAACCCACCAGCAACAATTGGAATGACAATTCTTACGTGCAGTACAGGGCCTACTGAGTGCCATTTTCAGTTCTCCTTACTGATATATTATTTTTCACACTTATAGTTAAAACAAATTTCCATTGAACGGGTTAAACCAATGAGAACTCTACATTGCTGTGTTAACTATAATTCGTCAAACTCCAGGAACACAGCACGAGGGTTCGAGAGGTTTGAATAACTCGATGAACTGGTCACGTAGACGCCGGTTTTATAGCTTCTGCGCATGTCTGGGTCTATTCTCCCCTTCAATTCGTTGCCCGTTGATCTACGTCATGTATGTGTTCCCGCCCTTTCGTCGACCTTGTTTCCATCTGTTCCGCCTGTCGGTCAGTTTCGCCGACTATCTACCATGCGTACCTGCCATTTCCCAGACCCAGATATCTCCTTACAACATTGTCCATCGACATTAACCTAATAATTGTGGATTTCCATTCGTCCATCTATAATTGCTACAGTAGTTTTCCACGTCCATGCCGTCCTTGTCAATGACACATCGCTTCTGCTCCGGCGTTGACGCAATGCAGCCAGTTCCCAAATACTTTCCACTTTCATTACTCTACGGATAGTTTGCCCTTTTTATTTGTGGATTACCATTTCTGTGCGGACTTGCCTTCGTTTTCATTGGCTCATTTCTCTTCCGCAGGGACAGAAGTGGGCCTGCCTTAATCCGTTCATAGTTGCCTGCTGGTTTAATTATCTATCTAGAATCCAAACAGAACACAGTTTGTTTATGACACTGTCTCGCCTACTTACATGTATGGAATCTTCTGTTTTTCTTGGTCTGCTTTGTGACGTCGATATTTCGAAGACCAAATTGCCGCTGTATTCGCTATAGAGCGAGAGACTGCAAAACTGAAATAGAGGCGACCTGATCAGTCAGGTTGCGTAGTTTATGTTTTAGCTACACTGATAAACGAGCAAAATAAACACGGATAACTCTTGTATGATAAATTAAATGACTAGAACAACAAACGTGTCCACTGTGTGTGCATGCGAGTGTGCGCATGGGTCTGGGTGGATATTTAACAGTTGGTATCCAATCATGTCTTTAGTTTGTGCCTCTAACTATGTTTCTACAATGTCTCTCCCTGTGTCTGTCTGTCTGTCTGTCTGTCTGTCTGTCTGTCTGTCTGTCTGTCTGTCTGTCTGTCTGTCTGTCTATCTATCTATTTCTCTGTCTCTCTCTCTCTCTCTCTCTCTCTCTCTCTCTATATATATATATATATATATATATATATATATATATATATCTGTCTATCCGTCTCCCTCTCCGTCCCCCTCTCCGACCCCCTCTCTCTCTCTGCATGTATGGTCCAAGTGTCTCTGGCCGTACCCACCTGTTCGGCTGAGTCGCCGTTGATGAGCGCAGCCAGTTTGTCCGCGACATCCCACGGCTGGAAGCTGAGGCCGGAGTGACCCTCAACGAGATACTGGTCGGCGATACTGTAGCCGACGTGTAGGAACAGCCCTGCAGCAAGAGGACGTGCTGAGTTGATACGTCAATGGACACACAACGGGGAGAAACGTGTATATATTGTATTGCTGTCCGTCAAACCAGATTTCGTTAAGAATAAAATGCATGAAAACACCAACTGAAGCATCCTTGAATGGACAAATGATCCGGTGACTTGGATGGTTACTTAGTCGTATGTATTTAGTTTTCTAAAAAAAGTATTGCGTTGAGTGGTCGATCTGTATATTACGACTATTTCCGGCGGCCTGCTTCGGTAAACTGAATAAAATAGTTACCGTTTAACTTTCTTTGATAGGTAAGTAATACTAAGTATGTACGATCAACATAAGCAGCTTTGGAGGAAAACGAAAATGTATCATTAAAACTTAGATTACTATAATTACACATACACCTGTATATGACTTCAAATCATACAGACATATTTACATACATACAAATATTTCTGGATATAATAATATATATGTATGTATGTAAATATTCTTGTATAATGTGAAGTAATACGATATCTACGTGTACATAGATCTACATATATATAGTTATATATATATATATATGTATATATATATATATACACCTTGAAAAAACATTATCTACATTGCACACGGCTTCCCGGATTGGATTTGTTTAAACCAAACATGTGAATTAATCCAATTTTTAATTATAATCTCGATCACACTGAACATTTAGTTCCAGTGTCTATGATACTGACCGGGCTTACGACGTAACTGCTGACTTGACTTCGCACAGACGAGTTCCCCCTTGATGCACCGGCACTCGCCACGGTCAGAGTCGTGGAAGGACATCCCGTGAGCTGCAACGGACACATGACCTGTCTATCAGGCACGAGGAACGTTGACTGGTCATCTTTATTAGCATCGGTGGTTGGGGGCTTTCTACACTGTCTACTGTCCATGTTTGAACACAATTGCATATACATTATTGTTGCAGATTATGTAACATAATAATTGGTAAGTATTGTGTATATATACCTCATGTAGTTCACTTGTAAATGATGTACGGCATATTCCTCTTTTGAGTAGAATTCGTATATATATATATATATATATATATATATATATATATAATATTTAAGACATAATTGTATTACTTTGTATGTAAAATTATATCAAGACTTTTTACCGAGGCTGTGAATATGATAATAATTTATATTGACTTAAATTAGATGATGCCGCGGGTATGGATGCGTGCGCGTGTGCATGCACGCGTGTATGCGCATACTTGGGTACGTGGCAGAGTGGTTGCACGAATGAATGTGAGCGAATTCGCGTCAAACCAGCGTACATGCGTGCATACAACATGCATATGGGTACGTGTTGTAAACATGCATGGCGCGATGTCGACGCGTGTCTTAGTAGTGTGTGCACGTGCTGCCGTGCTGTGTCGTCAGCCTACCGTAGACGATCTGTCTGTGTTTGCACGACAGGTTCACGTTGCACTGTATGCGCCGACAGTAGAGCGTGCCGTTGTTGAGGCAATAACACACGGACGAACAGTCGCTGTCGTTGCTGTATTTCTGCAAGATAACACAACCTCGAATAGAGTTGACGGATAAGCTCAGAATGTCTCTAGCTAGTAAAGGTCGTTTATAAATGACTATCAGAATTGTATACAACGTATAGGTTTAGTTGTATTGACAGTAGTGGGTGTATTAATTTAATATAGCACCCCTCGTCCTACAGCAAATAGATCAAGGCATGTTATATTCAAATTGAATGCCATCAGCTGGTTGTTTTGATTTGATCCTATTCTGTTTTATCGTTTCGCCACAGTAGTATATTGTACGCAATAGTCACAAATGCACCACATATTGTCCTGCATTAAATGCCCTCCCTCCGGCTAAATCCAGGCGCGATTTGTATCAGGCCTACATGATCTCCTGTTGAAATGAAATATCTGGTTCGGCTGCCAAAAGTGTTTTTTCCTAGGCATTGCAGAACATTTGTACCGACTTGACTTCACGACACCTGAGGGATTCGCTACGTCTCTCTTATCGCACGGAACGTTTGATTAACCACACAACATTACCGTATTTACGTGTGCCGGGCTGTTGGATGGATGCACTGCGTGGATTCTACCAAATCAAACTTTATTACTCGGCGCAACAGCGCGCGGTGATGCGCTATGCTGGGACGTTACTGCACTCGGTAATGGCTGAACTTAGGTCCGTATGCGGTCACATCTATGGCTATTCTAAAGAGAATATCGCAATTCCGCTACATTAGTTCTCCCCCTCATCGACTCATTGGAATTGACCTGAGGTGCACCAGTGAGTTGTCGTGATCACTAGGAATGAATGATGTCCTGTATTCGGCGGACATGTCGCTGCGGTAAGAAGCGAAGTAAAGACACTAACCCTGATGACGGTGGGCACGTCGAGGTAGGCTGGGATGTTCTCCGCCATCCGTGAGCGGCAACCTGGAACAGGCACGTCGTGTGACATCGTGCACTTAATGGGAACGACTTACGGTGGACTAGTTTGTTAAAGACGAGTAGGAACAGCCATTTTAAAATGCAATTTCACGAACTGTCAATAATTCACACACACACGTACGCATGCACGCGCGCGCGCGCACACACACACAGACACACACAAACACACACACACACGCACACACGCACGCACGCACGCACGCTCGCACGCACACACACACAGACACACACACAAACACACACAGACACACACCCACACGCACGCACGCTCGCACGCACGCACACACACGCACACACGCACACACACACGCACGCACGCTCGCACGCACACGCGCGCACACACACACACACACAGACACAGACACACACACACACACGCGCGCGCGCGCACGCACGCACGCACGCTCGCACGCACACACACACACACACACACACCTCTCCAAAACAGTAATCAGTTATCTCCCTATTCTCTTAATCCAGACAGCTAGCCTTTACATTGACATTATTTTTAGTATTCTGCTATTTTGTTACGTTGCTGTGTTCTGACTCACTGAGACGATGGCTGGAGACGATGCCGTCTTTGCTCCATACCGCCGGAGCGTCTTCTACAGTGGCATAGCGCTCGTGGAAGTCAGCGACCGCCGCAGCTGCAACACCAATTGCCACCATTAGTCAGACGTATTGCCCTTATATGGTATCCGGTTGTCAAGGTAATCCGCCATCTTGGCTGCATTCAACCGAATGCTTTGCACTGTCTAACAGGGATTCAAACGATGCACCGATATGTTGATGTATAATGCAACTTACAATGCACGAGAGTAACATATAAGTTCTTCAGGTGGCTGAACAAAGATGAGCAGCGGTTTTTGGCGATCTTCGACAATTTTGATTTTAACCGCAACAAATATTCAACAGCAAATAGTGCATACGCTACAGGTCCGCCTCAGCCCACATAATACCCAAAAAAATCGGTGCTTGATCTAAATAACACTTACCATATATAATATGACGACATACTGTTTTCGCGCAGAAACGTTTATGAAGTAAATATGAAAAAAATCGAACATTTACATTGATTCGATGGGGGCTACTCAAGCCAAATGCAGCTTGATCGTAATATGGCGGCGCCCAGAGGTCAATGATATCGAAGTTTAAAAAACTAAAATATACCGTGGCTACGTCCTCATCAAATCATGGTCATTTATCCTCTAAATCGTATGTTTTAATGTTTGGGCAATGGCTGTTCAAGTGTTGCAGCCCCCGAAACCGCTAATATCCAACAGGAGTTTCGTTAATATATTAATTTAAATAAACTTTAAACACGGATCTTTCATGATGTCACGCTATCCTTCGGCCTACCAGTGCATTTGTTGTTCTTCTCAAAGCGAGCGTGCGCGTGGACACACTTCCGGTTCTCATCCGCGTCTGACTGCGTGCATGTGCAATTCGTCGTCAGAATCGTTCCCATAATTCCCACCCATGCATTGCGACATTGTGTCGGAGTTCCGCCGCATTCGTTATCACCGAAGCCGCAATGTTTGTCGTAGGCCTTCAGTCTGATCCTGCGACAGAAACAAGAGCAAGTGACCCAACTGAAAACATTATAATTTACGTGTTTGTGTGGGTTATAGTTGTTGCAGTTAATGTCGCACTCACGTAATTATATAATGCTCTTCCATACACACAAATTTGTGATTTTAAAATAATGTCTAAATAAGATTCATTAGCGGTGAGCCGTATTCCGTTTTCACTTTAGCCACTGAAATGGCTCACGAGGAGTGTGTTCGGACTTCGGTCATGTAATTTAATTTTGGCTGATTTAAGCCACAAGCTGTTTATATTACACACAATGGATTGCTTTCGCCCTACGTGTCGATGTGTCAGTTTTATTGTACGGGTACAACTTGTGTCTCCGCTGTCTCACAGGAACAAAACAAAATGCGTGCGTGCGTCGTGTGTATATGTGTTTGTTTGTGTGTATGTGTGTGTGTGTTTGTGTGTTTTTGTGTGTATATATGTGTGTGCATGTGTGTAGTATATATATATATATATATATATATATATATATATATATAATATATATACAATATATATACATACATACATACATACATACATACATACATACATACATACATACATACATACATACATACATACATATACACCACATACACACACACACACACACACACACACACACACACACACACACACACACACACACACACACACACGCACGCACGCACGCACGCACACACACACACACACACACACAGGCATATATATATATATATATATATATATATATATATATATATATATATGTGTGTGTGTGTGTGTGTGTGTGTGTGTGTATGTGTGTGTGTGTTTAAATGCACGTCTGTGTAAAACTGCCAATCGAAATGGGCGACTACCTGCAATCCGTGTCTGCCTTGCATCGCTCCAATATGGCTAAACAAGATGGCGGCGGCGCCTCGACCTTGGAGCATGTCGGGTGCATGCTCTGTCGCACGGACTCGCACTTCTTGTTGTCCGGCTGGCAACGACAGAAGAGCAGCGCGTGCGTGTGTTCTGGACGAACGAGAAGGTAGTACCGCTGGATGGCGTCAAGGCACTGCTGCCGCTTGCACTTGTTCGTCTGTCGATTCCACGCGCATGCGCTGAGGAATGCAGCAAAGCGCAGACGACATCCGGCGTCGGCGTTGCAAGCGTGGAACGCATCCACGCAGGTGCTGTCTGCAAATACGACAATGCAATATCCATTAAAACTGTATGTCAAGAACTGAGCGCGCATGGAAGCAGCGATAACCTAGACGAAGATTAATAGTACCACACACTAGACAGACGAAGGCCTGTCACTTGTAAGGAAGATGGCGACGCCTCGACATGACAGAAATGTGCCAACAACCCCCCTGGGCTGTATCTCATATGACCTAGACATGTCTTAGCTCTAGGCAGTATCTCAAGGTAACCCATTGCTGTAGCCACATTCTCTGATTTTTTTGTCTGCCGTTGCTATTTATCTATTTAGCAATTATTTATCGATCAAACCATTTCTTTTTCATTTGACATATCTTAACAACATTCCAGTCAAGTGAAAATAATAAAATACAAATTCAGCCAACCTCGCACCAATGGTTAGGGTGCGAACGAGTCATTATATTGGGATTCCCACCAGTCGCGCATCCGTTTTCAAACTGGGGCGGGTATTTCCGTTGTTCTTACGGCTGACGCAGTCACGACTTGGGAAGTCAATTATTAACAACTCCCGCTCTTCGTGTAGGGGACCAGCCACGATTAGTTTTGCATGGCAAACAGTCCTGGCTTCCGAGGATGAAGAATCGCAAAAGAACACTAACATCTGTCACGAGGATCTAACAACCGCAAAACGCTGTGCCTAGAACGCGGTGTCTAACAAGGTTAGTGTAGGCATTCTTTATTACTTTACCGCCAGGCCTAGTACCACAAGCCGCCTCTAGTGACTGCGCACATTGTCAAAATGGTGACCAGGAGGGCGTTGTAGGTGTCTCTCTGCCTGCGCGTGGTTCACACTCTCGTCTCTTGGGTCTTCGCACGAAGAATTCGTAATTTCTCAGTCCTGACGAAAAACCACGCAAATGGAAAAAGAGCGGCCTTCTTTATTACACGTCCGCCCAGGCTCTGCACGAGCGCCACCTGTTGTGGTATGATGTTAAGAAACGTTGTTTGTTCATGCGCTACAGCTAACGCGGTTCATTTGTGAGCTATGCCGAATTTACGTCACTTTGCTGGTGCCTTCTCTCTGGTGTCTATACCTCGAGTAGTATACCCCCTGTAGGCCCAAAGTACTATACACAGGACCAAATCCCCGTCAGTAACAATAACCTCATTATCCTGACATAAGGACAAATAACTAGTTCCGACGTATACTTCGTATCTTATTCATGCAAATAACTAGTTACCAGTATTATAGTAATATGAATGGTACACGTTGTATAAACTACTGCATACTGAACGTACAGAAACATGTACTGTTGCCAAACATTGGCAAGGGTCCTGGATCTAAATCAGTCGAGCACACAGTGAACTGAACCTTGACCCAGTGACCTTAATTAATATGGCGCTATGAAATCATGCGGAAGGTTTGTGTTTGGTCGAATATTAGTTTTTGCTGATTGATGATCTGCAAATGCCACATTCCAATCAATGCACGATATGTTTGTTGTTTAGCAAAGCGTTATTCTATACTCACGACACGTAACGGCATACGGTAGACAGCGCAAGGTACACACGAGCCAAGAGTTGATTATTACACTTAGCTTTCATGGTACAGCAACCCCGTCCCTCACAACCCCGTCCCTCACAACCCCGTCCCTCACAACCCCGTCCCTCACAACCCCGTCTTCCCATGTCATGTCTGACAGAGCAGACGTGTGGAGTGGGAGACAAGGCCAACATATTTAACGTCATTATATAAAATCGGCCCCAGTAACAGCACCGTCTCCTCTGTATTTTATTTGTCAGATGGGTGATGCTGGAGCTCCAATGTTTTATTCGTCTCAAGACTAGTGGAGTGTACAATAGCTTGTAGTATAATAACTTATAAATGTCCCCCTATGGAATAAGGGAATTCGCACTTCTTGCAATGTAATTGTTTTTCATTACAATATTAATACGTAAACTATTCACGAATGTTGGAGTCGTCGTTGTGTATCCATTTCTGTCACCGTTAGAATAAGGTCAAGTGAGACAGGCCAAGGTGAAACGGCAGGAGACCATTCTATTCTCGTCACTGCAAACCTCGCTAGCGCTGTCAGGCTGAACAAGATAAATTATATCGAAGTGCTCTAAGCAGTGAACAAAATGTGTCTGGTGTCAGAGCTAATCTATGATGTGACGCTTTGACGCATTTAGTAAGTAACACATTTGACACAGTTAGTTGTCATACATGTTGTGCCGATGTGCTGACGTACATCGAGTCCATATATATCGAAGGAGGTTTCGCTAATCCATTGCGATTACTCTTCACCTCCATACGACATGTCGACGTATCTAAGACAATATACCATCGGCGTGAGATATTCATTCACTCCATAAATAGGAATTAATTGGTCTCGCTGTCTGACTGAGCAATGAGACCCAGCTAAATTGCCCTTAAAATAAAATGCACATTGAAACATAATCTAAATTCATAATCTATTATTTATCATAAACGATTCGTTCATGCTCGTAACATCTCCGATTTAGTTGATAGAATGACATATTTGGATTAATAATTTCCAGGTTGCCAGAGCCAATATCGTCACATTTCAATGTGTAAATTAATGTCGACATCGTTATATCACCATTTTATTTATTTAGCAACTAATGACAATTCCTCTAAATATGCACCTGCAAATGTATTTTATGAATGTATGTAAATGTAAACTATTAATTATTATTTTTACTATTACTATGGTTAACATTTATTGAACAGATTCATCAATAGTACTTAAGTCTGTATGTCATAGCTGCTGTCACCGTCAAAGTATTAATGAAGACGCTAATGCTGATGGCAGGAAGTGACGTACGCACAAATCAGAAACCGGAAATCCTTATTTGTTTTTCGTCGAAGACCGCCATGCTGTGTCGTGTGTGTGTTGATGTGTTTACAGAATATTTGTCGAAGACGGTTTACGTCAATGTTGGCTATTTGTGTTAGTTACATCGGTAAATGTCAAGCATTTAACTGAATGCGGATTGTCATGCGATGGGATGTGACACAATGAACATAATGAAAGACATTTACAATGTAATAATATTCACAAGTAAATTATTAATTGATGACAGTATCAATAACTATAGAAACGTACGATGTAGACATGCATCCTTCTGTTTAGTTAATAAGCACTTATCTGAAACGAGCCTTGTCCACAGTCACAGCAGACGTTATCCTTGATAAAAACGTTAAAAAGACGACGAAACAAAATGCTAACGTATTGCTTGTGTTCGGTGGTTAAGATTTTCAAACGACAATAATTAAAAAAGTATGCATAATTGTTTGAGACATTCAGCGATATCATTGTAGGCGGCATAATTAACTTTCGATGATGTAGAAAAAGTAGACAATCGACGAGACGTTTATTTGACATATTGAGTTCACCAAGGTATCCAACGACATGGATTAATTTCGAAAAAATCTTAATTAATGAACCACCCCAGAGAACCCAGTAGGTCACGTGTAACATTTTAGCCCGAACCAGCTATACTGACGGAAATGTGTATTAACAAACAAACAAACAAACAAACATTGTTTTATAAAACACTACAGAAAAAGTACGGTGTAGATATGCACCCTTCTCCTCAGTTAATTTGTTTTGACCCAGTAGATAAGCTCCGGTCAGACATGTGTACGTACAAGCATGCGCGGGTGTGAGAGTCCGACCACGAGTACTTGTTAACGAGACAAACTTGCCGATACTGCGTGCGCACGACAAACCGGAAACAATCACTCGCGCTGCCTTCGAGGCAGGCACACGCCCAAGACTTCTCTCGACAAAAGAATCATTCGACCGAAGACGTTCGCTGCTTATGATAATCAATGGTCTCAATAATTATTACGGACGCTGATTGATCGTGTTTGCTAACCCTTCAGTGAGCAGTAAATACGGGGGATATCCTTGAAGGTGCCACGTCTAGCGGAAGTTGGCCTCCTTGTGGCGTAGGTGGACCCCTGCGTACTGAATAAATGTGTCGCAGTTGGTCGGGAGAACGGGTTTGAATGATGAAATGCCTGCTTGGGGATGAATAGTGTATGTTAAATGAACATAGATAGATGTGTCTACTCTGGCCCTTGGTGTGGTTTTTACGTAAATATTAATCTGCATGACCCTGTAGCTATTGCGTCACTACTTACGGTAAACTCTAGGCCAAGACGTCTACTATGACGTACGAGTCTCGTAAGTCTATTGAACAGCCTTGGTGTGTATGTGCGGGCGTAAGCGTGTGCACGTATGCGTCTTAAAAGTATACTAGTCAATTTCGTATTTCTTTTCGCTCTGCTTACTACGTAATTAACTACAAGTTGTTTTCTGTGAACTACATGTTTAAATTGTAGAGTTTTTTAAATCGTCACCGCTTAAAACAAACACCAACTCCGCCTGTCCCACGTTAGCACTTTGTTCTTCTACGAATGAACACAGGATCTAAGGTAACGAATTATATATATATATATATATATATATATATATATATATAATCCTTAGATCCTGTGTTCATTCGTAGAAGAACAAAGTGCTAACGTGGGACAGGCGGAGTTGGTGTTTGTTTTAAGCGGTGACGATTTAAAACCTATATATATATATATATATATATATATATATATATATATATATATATATATATATATATATATATATATATATATATATATATTCCAGTCAGCTACAAGCCAAATCACAATACGGAAACTGCGCTGACGAGAATCCAGAATGATATCCTGATGGCCCTGGACAACAAGAGCGGTGTCGTGCTGGGCCTACTGGATATGTCAGCGCCCTAACTTCATGAATTTAGACTGTCAGCCTAAGCCATACCCAGTCAGACCCATTGGATCTGCACCAGGGAGTGCCAGTTTTGTTCATACTTTACACGGGACCCATCGGACAAATAATTTCTTCCATCTCTTTGCTGATGATTCTCAATTGTATATTTCATTTAAGATGAAGGACACTAATGACGATTGAGAACATTGCACTTGCACGCATACAAGCATGTGAAGGAGAATTGAAAGCATCGACGATTCATCATCGGCTTCAGCTGAATGACAGCAACATTTGTGACCACCACACCAAGTTCGGCTAGCAAACACAACCTGACTGATGTTGTAATCGGTAACAGCATCCCCAAGCCAACTACCGTCGCTCGCAACCTGGGAGTTATGTTTGACAGTGCGTTTAATATGAAATCCCAACTGTCAAAGCCGTGCCAGGCATTTTATACCTTTTACATAGAATTCGTTCAACAAGAGACTTCCTGACACAACTTGCTACTGAATTCTAGCTTCACTCCCTCGTTATATCGCAACTTGACTACGGAAACAGCCGCCTCTGCGGCTTACCGGACCTGTTATTAAACAAGCTGCAGAGAGCACAAAATGCAGCAGCTCGAGTTGTGGTGAAAGCCAGTCGTTACGACCACGTAACACCAATTTTAGAGACTCTCCATTGGCTCCCCGTGCGATATCGTATTCAATACAAGATCATACTAACAACGTACGAAGCCAGTCATCTACTTGCGCCTAGCTGCCGCACCGATCTGCTCGAGTTCTACCAGCAAAGCAGAACATTTCGATCTTCATCAGAGTCTCTACTGGTTGTACACAGGCACATCTCCGCCAGTACAGTGATCGAGCGTTCTGCATCGCTGCTCCTACCCTATATAATCATCTCCAGCGCAATATGCGGAAATGTGATTCAATACACTAGTTTAAAAGACTCCTTAAAACTCACTTAATCAAACAAATATTACTCATGAACTTTGACGAACATTTAATATTGTCGCTCGATTGGACTTTTTCTGTGTTCAGGATTTACTTATTTATTTATAATTCTGAGCTGTTTTTAATACTCTAACATTCATAATACATTTTTATAAGTATATTTACTTCTTAATGATAATTTATTTGGATATTTGATGCCATGTTTTTATGATCTTTAACTTTTAGTTTCTTGTTATGTTTTTTTAACAGCGCCTTCGAGCAGGGTGATTACGGCGCTCCAGAATGAATGCTTTTGTTATTATTATTATTATTATTATTATTATTATTATTATTATTATTATTATTATTATTATTATTATTATTATTATTATTATTATTATTATTGTTGTTGTTAGTATTATTATTACCCATCCCAAATTTCGCGTAGGATTCCACGAAATACTGCTGCGCTACTTAGCTGGGAAGTCGCTACGTACGTAGTAATATTTTATCCCAGTATTTAGCCACCTAATTACGCCTGACAGGCTGCCCAAAGGGAGGCGACTGTACGTACGGTTTTTCTTGCATTTCTTGGAATGCAGCGTTTCTTTGACGGCTCTAAGCAGTCACATCGACATATTGTGAAGTCGTTCATAATTCGTATGCGATAAAGTAGGGCCGGCTAACATCAATATTTGATGATCAGTTATTGCCAATGGGAACAGATGGGAAAGTGGGCGTATCTGAGGTAGGATAGCAGCATGAGGTGTCCGAAGCCCCAATAGCCGTGGGAAGGCGAAAATGAACTCGCTAAATCTATCAATTATTGATACTGCAATGACACACGTGCTATGCTGCGAATGACTATTTCTCGTCTTTGTAGATTGTACGGTTGTCGTTGTAGATTGCGATGGTATCCATAATATTATAGATATGCGCTGCGGGTTTGTGGCGTAGTAAGGCGTGTGTTTATATTTGTTTAAGTGTGTGCGTGTGTGTATGTGTGTGTGTGTGTGTGTGTGTGTGTGTGTGTGTGTGTGTGTGTGTGTGTGTGTGTGTGTGTGTGTGTGTGTGTGTGTGTGTGTGTGTGTGTGTGTGTGTGTGTGTGTGTGCTTGGGTGCGTGGGTGTCTGTGTGCGTACGTGTGTGCGTATGTGCGTGTGTGCGTGTGTGCGTGGGTGTCTGTGTGCCTACGTGTGTGCGTGTGTGCGTGTGTGCGTGTGTGCGTGTATGCGTGTGTGCGTGTGTGCGTGTGTGCGTGTGTGCGTGTGTGCGCGTGTGCGCGTGTGCGCGTGTGCGCGTGTGCGTGTGTGCGTGTGGATGTGCGTGTGGATGTGCGTGGAGGTGTCTGTATATGCATGCGGGTGTATGCACGACACCATACGCGTATGGGTGCATGTCGTTTCATGCGATACACCCAAGTTGCTCCCTCGAAGACGTCTGAGGTGGCTCGAGCACTTTTGTTTTAAAACATGGAATGTCACGTGTTGACAGACACAGCGGCTCTGTCTACTCTGGCATGTTCCCTCGATGTTTCAAATGACCTACGCCTTTTTTGCGACGATGCCAACAAACACATTAACTGTAAAAGTGGCAGTGCAGCCTAGCGTCAGTTGTCCTGACAGTTTCTCGTTGTCCGGAGGGAAATCATTCCCAAAAGCAGCTGGTGCTGGGAACCTCAACAGCAATGCATTTGATTGGCTGGTTACGACGGTCATGATGACATTCAGAGGCTTGTGTTAGCCATGCCGTTGATGCATTTAACAGGCCAATATCGGCCATTTAATAGCGTACTCTATTGCACCGTGGGGATCGGTTCACGAAATTGAGCACATTAATGAACATGTCAGTCTTTCTAAGAGAGACCGGCGGCTACATCAGGCACGTGGACAGCTGAAAGATGAGAGACATGCGGAGTGGATTGGGACCGTGTAGTGGTTCTGGCCTGAAAGTACAGTATCCAACCTTCCATATGACCACATAATAAGTAGTAGTAGCAGTAGTAGTAGTAGTAGTAGTAGTAGTAGTAGTAGTAGTAGTAGTAGTAGTAGTAGTAGTAGTAGTAGTAGTAGTAGTAGTAGTAGTAGCAGTAGTAGTAGTAGTAGTAGTAGTGTAGTAGTAGTGTAGTAGTAGTAGTAGAGCTAGTAGAGTGACATGAGGTGTGGTAGTAGTAGTAGTAGTAGGTAAGAGGAGTAGTAGTAGTAGTAGTAGTAGATGGAGCGGTAGTAGAGGTAGTAGTAGTAGTAGTAGTAGTAGATAGTAGTAGTAGAGTAGTAGTAAGCTAGAAAGATGAGAGAGCATGCAGAGAGTGGATTGGGACACAGTAGTAGTGAGTATCTGAGCCTGAAAGTAACAGTATCCAACCTACCATAGAGCGCACATAATACAGTAGCAGTAGCAGTGAGTAGTAGTAGCTGTAGTAGTAGTAGTAGTAGTAGTAGTAGTAGTAGTAGTGTAGTAGTAGTAGTAGTAGTAGTAGTAGTAGTAGTAGTGGTGGTAGTGGTAGTAGTCGTAGTAGTAGTAGTAGTAGTAGTAGTAGTGATAGTAGTAGTAGTAGAGTAGTAGTAAGTAGAGTACCGTAGTAGTAGTAGTAGTAAGTAGTAGTAGTAGTAGTAGTAGTAGTAGTAGTAGTAGTAGTAGTAGTAGTAGTAGCTGTAATAGTAGTAGTAGTAGTAATAGTAGTAGTAGTGGTGGTAGTGGTAGTAGTAGTAGTAGCAGTAGCAGCATCCGTAATAACAGTAGTCGCATCATCGACACGACGAGCTGCAGCAACAGCCGCGGCCGAAATGGTAACGGTAGCAATTGTTGTCAGTATTTACAATTGCAATATACACTGAATTTATTTCTCCGGTAGTGTCTCCTGGTGTGTCCCAACTTCAGTACCTGTGATCATCTGCATTGCATAAAGTGGGTCCCGAGTGATCCCGACTGTGTCTTCATTGGTCTCTAGGACTAACCACGGAATTAGGTACTCTCGGGACAGGTAGGGACTATGACATGGTGTCAGCGAGGATGTGTCATCCTTAGAGCCAGACGTGTGACAGAAGAGACGCGACGTAGTGGAGTAGGGCGACACGAGC